>JANHGB010061833.1:0-40639 GCA_026283785.1 Coracopsis vasa
CAGAGTCATAGAACCGTTACTGGGAAAGGACCCATGGAGGTAATTTAGCCCAGGCTCTGGCTCAGATTTGAATTTGTCTGAGGAAATCCTTTTATTTTTTTATGTATGCTTTTATGTATCCAAAGTTATTATATAGAAAGATTAATTTAAAACAGAAGTTTAGGATGCTTTTCAATGATGTGTCAAAATAGTGAGGGCTATACGTAGATTAAGGACAAAATTACTTAATCTGTAAAACTTTTAAGACCAAAAACTTCTTTTAAGTTTTCTGAAAGCAAAAGTGATCCTGAGAATAGAGCATTTCTCATTTAGGTATTATTAAAAGGAAATCTTAACTATTTAATTCAAAAATGTTAACTGTAGTATAAAGTTACATTTTACAATGTAGAATTTCTATTACAGGGTAAATGTTTTGAAAGTAGAGTTTAAAACAAATGTTTGGAAAGAAATGGTTTTCTATGGTAGAATTTTATATAATCAGTTTTTATAGAAATAATGCAAATATTCTTGATGAAGAATTATTCATTTTGTATTTTGTCTCATCTAGAAGACATTCACTGACTGTCATCAATTACTACTGGCACAGAATTTGCAGATAATGACAATCTGTCTCAAAACTGGAAACTCCACACTTTATGATGAGCTATTTTAATACATCTGTGTCTCCTTTTTCAGTTTTGTTTTCCTTCTTTTTTTGGTAGTCCTCTATGTAGATAGCTAGAAAAGCTAGAATATCTGCTTCCTTTCCCCACATACACAGAAAGCTTAGGGGCTTTATTAAAATATTTTATAGTTACACCACATGAATGCTTTGTGTGATTTATTTAAGAATATATCAGCAATGTTACCAGAAGTAGATGCTAACTGCTAAATTAATGAATTAATTCCTTTTAATTGCCATAAACATAAAATCTAACCCTCAGGAAGTAATACGCTGCCATAGTTCCTGGCTACAGAGGAACTCAAATTAGAAAGACTCAAATCTTAAATATGGTACAGTTGACATTGCTGCAGTTGGCCAAACATTTAGCTGGACTACTGTTTCAGTAAAATTATGTTTTCAGTGAATTTTTGCAGTTCCTTTTTTTATGTTATATACTGTAGAAAATCAAGAACAGGCATGTGTCTTGGGCAAATCATGTTAGTGTACTGCGCACACTAAATGGAAGATAGCAGCCTTTGGGATTTGTTCATTCATGCGGGTTTTACAACACGGATCATCTGCTGATTCAGTAGGGTAGTTTAGGTGTAAAATGAAAGGCTATTTCAATTCCCCAGTTTAACGTATGGAGTCTAAAAAGTATGCTCAATGTTTTCTAATCTATTGGAAATCTGAGTTAATGTGACTTGGTACTGTGTCTGTCAAAACAAAGACAATTTTTACACCATACAGATGTCACTCTGTGGCAATTTTTTAAAATTTTAATGTAATTTTTCAAACTGTCACTTTTACATGTGGTGAAATAATGAGAAAATTATTTACAGAGACAGCTATACCAAAAAAGTGAGACAAGAAAGATTATATTTTGCCATCAGAAAATTGTTAGAAATCAGTTTCTTATTATATTTGTTAGCCATCTATGAGAAAAGTAAACATTTTCTGGTAATAGAACTGTAAATTGGTTTTCCTTTTTTGTTTTTTTTACCGAAAACTAATAAGACACTGAATATCACAGACAATTGCAGTAAATATAAAGTATATTCAAACTAGGCTACAGAAGAAAAATGGCAACACTGTGTAACTATAAATACTGGCATTTTATATTATATGTTTCAAGCAAAGGACAATCCAAGATGCTTGGTGGAAAACTGCAATGTGCTATAATAAGAATTTTAAAAAAATTGTCTGAAGCTAAATCTGGAGCAATGCATTTCCTTTACTGAAAATGAACCATAATCCCATTTGCTAATTTTTATCGTATATATGAATACTTGCAGAATTATATGCTGATTATTTTTTTTTCCCCCTTGGACTAAAAACCTCCACCACTCTCCTACAGAGTTTTCCAATTGCTGCACCTATAGATGCTCTTACTTTCTAGTGTGTGTATGGAAGGAAGACAGGAAATAGGCTGCTAGTGGTTATAGGAATTAAAAAATTACCATCTATCTAATATGTTGCATCGGAATGTGTTCCCAATTAAAACATAGGTGCACATTCTACTTGTGAGAGGTTGGTATACATCTACCTAGCAGTTGATCTCAAAGAAAGGATAAGTGTGTCTGGGGTTTTTAGGAATTTAAGCACCATGATAAGCCGATGATTACTTAGGTGAATAGAACTCCATCAATATTTTGTAGGTCATTTTCTGTCTATATTTCTCTTAACTTTTATTGCAGAAGCTGATAATTCTAGTGTGAATGTTCAAATCCTTCAGAGTAGCCTGATTCCCTTATGGCATTATGAGGAAAGATGTTCTCACAGTTTGTAGGTGTAAGTGGAAATCCCATGCTAGGGCTGTTTCCGTACCATATCTCTGCAATGCCTTTCTTGGTCTGAGAGCTACCACCTCACCTTAGCTTGGTGCGACTGTGTGCTTCACAGCCCGGAGAGCTATCATGGCTGTCAACATCATTCTCAGCGCAACTTAACATCTTTCAGTTTTTTTACCTAAATGGAGCATATATTTAGAAATATTAGCACATTAATGACAAAACTTGACATTCAGTGTTTCTAAGCTGTATTTGTTTAAGGTTTGGTTTGGCTTTTTTTTTTTTTTTTTTTTTGTTAACCAATAACAAAAAAATCTTCACATTGTGCATGTTTTAGCTGTCCTTTTTAGTCAGGGGTCATCTCAGCCAGAAATCCACTCAAACTCTTGTGTTTTCCTCAGGACTGTTTCCCTGCCTGTGTGAACTAGAATATTCATGAACCACTACTTCTGCAATCGGAAGAAAAAATGTAGCCTAGTTATCAGTGGATATTTGTTGTCTGATACTCTTACTGATGTAAACCTCATTTGGGGTCAGTGTAAGAGTGCTGTCTGTAGTATCAGATTAGGGTTGAGACACAGCTCTTGTAGAATGGGCGTGCTGATAGTGTCTTCCTGCCACTTGTAGGATACCCTGTATAAAATCTTTGGTCCACTTTGGCAAGAATTATGATGAAAACTAAGTAACAAATTCAAAGTTACAGGCTGAGAAGGAAAAGATAGAGACAAATGCCCGTGGCGTGATTGTACCATCCTCATTTCTTTGGGAAATCTGTAGGGGAAAAGGGACTGCAGATAAAAAGTGAAAGAATGTGTCTCTTCAGTGATGATCTTTTCTGAATGGATGTGATTGCAAGTAGAAATGATGAAATATACAGGCAGAAGGAGCTTTGTCTAATGTATAATGTTCTGTGAAGGTGTCTGGAAAAGTTATCATTTCTAGGGTTAATTTCATGAGTCTTTAACCTTTACGAAAATTTGGGGTGTATTTCAGAAAGCTTAATCTCAAACATTTATCCAAGAAAGGATGCAGAACACAACCAGTTCTGTGACCCAGAGAACTGTGTCAGCTGAGGTTTGAATTTTAATTTCAGTGTGTACCAAATCTTCCTTTTGACCAGATCTCCAGGTAGGGAGATACTCTCTGTGTCTGTATTACCTCTTCACCAGATTCAGCAGGCTGAAGGGTGTTTGTGTCATTGCTGCCTCATTAGCAGGGAGCACTTTAAAGCCTTAGGTTTAGGGCTATGTTAGGGAAAAGACCCTGACAGTTAAGTTCAAATGGGTCTTAGTTACTGGCAACATCCAGAACCATTTTTTAGTGGAAGCTGCAGGGCAGTTGAATCTTGGTCCAGCTACAGCCAGGCCACCATCCTTTTCTGAGCTCCCATTGATTTTTGTTTGTCTTTCTTTTGCATAGAAATTATGGGTATAGGGGTGGAAATTAAGGGTCAGTCTGATAGGGAGCTGCAAATAGAGCTGTGCATTAGCATAAGTGTAGCTGACAAGCTGCAGTTCCCCAGGGAACTGGTGAGACCAGCATTACCACTGTGCTGTGGAGCATTGCTCTCAGCTGCTTGAAGGAGAGAGTTCTTCTAAATGATGCAAACTGAGCTATCTAGCTGCATGGTAAGATTCTGGATTAATTCATGTGGTCAACAGAAATGTGACTATTATGGTGCTTCATACATGAAGAATAATTGTGACTTTGCTTTCATGCTGTCTTTGAATATGTCAGGAATAGCTTGACATATATAAGCAGCTTTAATGTGCTGTGAGAGCAGAAAATGTTTTCTGTCTTTGGGATGTCCTACAGTTTTGAAGGTATGAGATACATATATATATATATACCTCCACACACATATGCGTGTACATGCAGCTGTCACTAGATGACATTCACAAATTTAAGTATGATATAGATAGATGTCACGAGGCCATGGTTATTTACCTACAACAAAATGATACAGTCTTATGAATTCAATTATCTTCTATCATTGTTTTCTACTCCAACTATCATTTGAAATTTCTTCTTGATCACTCTGAAAGAGTAAAAATTGTTCTTGCATATGTGTCTGTAGTTCTCACTGCTTTAGGTTAATGGTATCATGCATGGAAAGAGTGAGTCTGGGTTTACAGTCTATATCAAAGTTACAATCAGATTCAGTATTATTTTTTTAATAAAAAATAAACACTGAGCCACAAGAGCTGAAAATTATTTTTGATTTCTTGGTCTTGTAAGGAATTTATAATCAGATTGTCTGCTTCCAGAAGGGAGGGATCTAAATATCTCCCATGTTGTGTGCAAGGCAGCTCAGGACTCTCTTCTGTTCATGGACTGTCCAATATGCTTACCACAAACTGTTTCTTGAGCTACCTCTGCTGAAACTGTTTTGCATGAGGAAATACATAATGACATATAATTATCTTTACATCATCATTAAAAAGATATTTTCAAAGTAGAGACCAGAAAAAGAATCGTAACTAGAACTTTTTAGGAATTATTGCATATACAGTGGTGACACCAGTAGTAAATGTGATCTAGTATGCAATGAGTTGATCTGTAGCTTCCATTTGATTTGATTTGTAAAGCGTATGTGGCCTGACCCAAAGTTAACATGCTTAACTCCTGATGTTCACAATAAGACATGAAAAAAGGGTAATAAGCAACCATCTTCTCATATACTCTGTGTGTGTATAAGCAAGTGGGTGTGGAAAGATAAAGTCCATAACTGAATTGTCTCAAACCTTCATATCATTTCTTTTTCTAGCTATAGTCCCTTCCTCTGTATTTGTTTTGCTTTCACTGTGACACAGTTCTTGAGGACATAAAGTATATTGACCATCTGATAGACCAATATTTTATTGTGAGTTGTTTTCCTTTTTCATGAAAGGCTGTTAAAAACTTATATGATCTTTATTATTCTTTGTATCTTTAAGAAGCTCGGTGAAGAATTCATATTCTGAGCATAAGTGAGGCATAATTTGTCAGGGTAATTTATTTTATGAGATCATCAGCTGTAGCTGAAGAAAAGTCTGACCACTTTCTGGCTCATAAACCTTCCCACTGTGCCTCTGGTTTGAAAGAGTATCAGTAACTCTCATAAAAGACTTTTTTTTTTTTAATCCCTCTGCAAACATCAATTTGTTTAACTGTGTATCTCATCATGGCTACTCCACTATGCTTTGAACACAGGCTAATAAAAAGGCTGAAAATTCAAACCTCTGTGGTAGGCTTTTGAAGGTGATAAAAGTGAAAAAAGAAGCAAGTTTGGCACACTCAGACCCCTTCCCCTGATTTAGCTGTGCGGTTTCCCAGGGTAGAAAGAATGAAGGTGGGCACAGTTAATCATTTGACCATCCGTGGCAGGTTAGATGCATGACAGGCATTATGGGGTTAGATCCTACGGCAGAGGCTCAGGCTGTGCTGCTTTCCATAGGAAATCAGATTGGTCCAAAAGGTGCTGCAAATTGCATGGTGGAGACTGTGGTACCCCCTCCCAGATTGAGGAGGAATTCCAGCTGTGCTTTCCTTCCTTCTTATAGCACAGAACCCACACATTCATTTCTAATTTTCAGTCTCAGCTCATGAAGGCAGTATAAATTTACAGCTGTTGAATAGCATTCAAAGATATTCAATTGTTAAGTCAGAAAATGTTTAACTGCTTTTTTCCCACTGATGGCAAACAGCCACCTTTCCTTTTTAAACTCCGATGATGCAGAGAGAAGTGACTGCACAAGAGGGAACACTGTCAAGAACCTAAAGCTAACCCAAAGTTCACCATCTGAACTATTTAGTACCAATCAGTTGAGCCCAGTCCTGACATGGCAGGGTACAAATTTCTAAAATACAACAAATCACGAAGGCTGGGTAGGGGCAGCAGAGCATGGTAAAGAGTGCACTGATTTTGCTTGTAATTGAAATTTTGCAACAAAACATTGCATTGTTAGCATAACTGTGAAGTTTTCAGAAGGAAAGAAATATGTTTAAAGTTTGTATTTTGGCTTATGAAAGGCAAAAATTGGGTCTCCTTGGTCCGAACTGCAGTTTTGATGTAGCAAAGAATTTCAGCACCTCGTGCATGCAATACTGAAATGTCATAAAAGTATTCATTGCAGAAAAGGAGGATGTCTTACCGCCTCCATCTTGCTGCCAAATGGCATCGTTTACATACTGATTCTCTCCTCAAGGACATGCTTCAGTGGCATGCCTTTTGGCTAAATAGGGCTTGAAAATTTAACTTTTTAATCTGTACCTTAAATCTATAAGTGACAGGGTGAAAATTGATGCTCCTCTGAATATTTCTCTGTGCCTTACAATGAGACCTATGCATTAACCTTCAAAGATTTCTACAGTAATGGATCAGAGTGCTTTAAACACTTATGAATGATCTCTTCTAACTATTAATGACTCCACTAATTACATAGTTAATCATGGAATCTTGGAAGCTGAAAAAATAGATAACAAACCATGGCTCCCCTTTTCATAATTTCATTGCTCTTTTTAATTTCACTCTAAAGACACACTAGGATTAAAAAAAAGATCAACTCTATGCAAGTATGTTTTGACCTTTGTAGAGGAAAACAATTGCTGCTATAGCAAGAAAAAAAATAAAAGATATTTGTGTTCCAAGATTTCAGGCCATCATGCTGAGATTTATGTCTGTTCAAAAGCTCTTGCATGGGTTTATTTCCAGGTACTACATCAAAAATCAGGGCAAAGCCACCATCATCTTGGGAGAGATATAATACAAATGAAGAAATGGCATTGAATAAGGTTTGGTACAGAATAGGTCAGACAAGGAACCACAGTTCTGGCACAGAGGGAGGATAGAGCAGACAAGATGCTCTTTCTTCTCAAACTGCTTCTCAAGTGCTTTTCTTTCTACTACACCTTTGATATCTAAGGAATAGTCATAAAAACTCAAGCAGCCTGTTTCCTGGTCTGCCATCCCAGAACCTCCCTGACATTTGTGGTACACCTCGGTATGCATCTGAAGATACATATCAACATCAATATAAAATTAGCCTACCATAAAACCTGTAGTTCAATCCCACATTATTCTATGCATAAAATTAAATTAAAAAATAATTTGGTTCTTTCTTGCTTTCTTGTTGTTTAGGTGGTAGGAGAGTTGCACATGCCCTGATGCTTTAAGAACAAATAAGGAATATTTGTTGACTTGCTACTATCTTGAGGTAGTCTGGAGATGTGCCTTTAAACAAGACCAGATATTTCACTGATGGAAAGGGCCTTAAACTGTCAATTCCTTAACAACCTGCCAAAGGTGTATCAACTTTAATTGATACTGTCTTCTTCTTTCCTTTTATTATAGCAGTTGCAATGAAGCCCTGTTTTTCTGTGACTGGCCCAGTGTTTGATGTTTTGTCAAAATCTGAGCACAGCAGGCCAAACCAGATTATGCCTAGTAAAGATCCTAAGTGTGTAGGCAATTTCTAACTAGCAAAACACAAATCAGAAGTCATGAAGAGAAGCGTTTGTACCTTAATCTTACAACAACAGGTACTGTGCAAGCAACAAAGCCTATTAGCCACACTTTTCAGACCAGATCTGCTGTTGAAAAGGCTCATGAAAACAAAGAGGAGGAAAAGACCCCATCCATGAACTCACATTAATAGCCCAGTCTTTGGCACCTATGCTGTAAAACACTGAGCACACTGTATGTCTTTCCTCATGCCTATGTGAGGAGCACATGGAGCCTACATATTCTTCTCTTGATGCCAGGCCAGTGCCCAAAGAGTAGGTACATTGCTGCCAATAACATGATCCTCTCTTTTCTCAAAGGAGTCACCATAGACATGCCAAATGCTTCTATCTTCTGGACCACTCAAGACATTCATCATACAAGAAGTAACAATGGTCCTTTGGGCAGGGGGACTGTCTTGCATTTTCTGACAGTCTTGGAGCCATGACTGCTTCCCTGGGGAGCCTCACCTTCTCAATGAAGAGCCTTTTCCCAATGTCCAATCTGAACTTCTCCTCATGCAGCTTCATTCCTACCGTCGGTCACCAGAGAGGAGATCAGCACATCTTCCTCTGCTGTCCCCCTTGACGAAGTTGTAGACTATGATGAAGTCATCCCTCAGCCTTTGCTTCTCCAAGCTGAACAAACCAAGTGACCTCAGTCACGCTTCACAAATTTTGCCCTCAAGGCCCTTCACCACCTTGGTCGCCCTCCTCTGGACACACTATAATAGTTTGGTGTCCTTCTTATATTGAGATGCCTAAAGATGCACAGTACTCAAGGTGACACCATGCCAGTCAGTATAGAGTGGGAAAATCGCCACCCTCAACCAGCTGGCTGTGCTGTGCTTGATGCATCCAAAAATGTAGATGGCCATTTTGGCAGCCAGGTCACACTGTCAACTCATATTTAACTTGCCATCAACCCAAACCCCCAGATCTTTTACTGCAGGGCTGCTTGCCAGCTTATCATGTTCCAGTCTATATGTTATACATACCAGGATTACCCCATCCTAGGTGCAGAATCCAGTACTTGATCCTGTTAAATTTCATATATTCATATTTTCTTCATTTGTTTGTTTTGTTTGATATTAACCAGATACATTAAAATTGGGCCAGTTACAGGAAAGAAGATTTTAATTTTAGCAAAACCTGATTTTATTTTAGAAGGATAGGATCTTCAAGACAGGAAATATAAATGTACATTCAGTTCACTATGAGTTGAAATTTCTTGTTCAGCTAACTCTCTAGAAATTACTTGTTTGGATAAATGTGCCTTACCTTGATTTTTTTTTCTCAGTAGTCAGATACCCTACTACACCTGGCCCTTAAGAGACAAAAAGGGAACAATAGATGAAATGAATGACAGCGGCTTTACAAGGCGGTCTGATTCCTTTTGGAAGTCCTGATGATACTTTCCCAAAAGTCCTACTTACCTGGAAATGCTTCTGAAAATCTTATCATCCTCATCAGTGCTTGTGGTGCATTTTATACACTTTTGAGTGCTTCAGCTTTCTGATTTTCAATAGATCAACTGATATTTTTCTTATTTATAAAGTTTGCCTCAATGAAATTGGTTGGTGCTGGTATATTCCAGGTATGATTTATGTATTTCCATCTGCTGTAGGTAAAAAATAGCTTTTTTATTGCCTCACAGATTTTGGAATAATTCACTCAAAAGGAAAAGGGGAAACTTTCACATCCCTTCTGCATCCAAAGCTTCTTTTCATTTTGGTTGCACTCTGCAGGAAGCACATGAACACTACTGAGTAAAGATCGGAGTGACAACCAGTTATTCTTGATCATTCCTATAGTTTAGAAAGCAATGTATATCTCTCAGAAATTTGAGCTATGCCTTTTAATATTTGAAAATGCCTAAAAGAACACATACATAACCAGAATGAATTATAAAATACATTTTAAAAAATAACCTATAAACCTTTATTAACACAAACAGGCTTATACATGAGGTCTATCTCTAGTTTCCAGCTCCTCAGACTGTATATTTAAAATAGAACTAAAAATATTTTTTACTTGATTCTGCCAGCAAGTAAAAACATCATATGTAAACTAGAGAGTAAAACCAAGGAAATTCAAGTCTACACTTTCAAGATTCATTTAGAATTCTCAACAAGCAGTTCAAAAATTGTAAAATCAGAACTGAGAAAAATTACCTTGATTTTACTGTTAAGTGGTTGCTATATAATAGGTTTATTCATTTTCATGAAGCAGAGTCTGAGTCGTTCATTGTATTATCTTTTCAATGCAATTGTGGGAGTAAATCGCAGTGGGAACATTTGAGCTTTGAGAAAGGGACTGTCAAAATAGATACAAAGATATTTTCAGGGACAATTTAGAACAGTGAATACTTGAATCTTGCTCAATTTGAATCAAAACAAAACAAGCAAAGCCTTCAGAGTTTGTTGACACTATCAGTTAATCTGAAACATGTTTATACTAATTACTTGCTTAGAGTAGGTTTGTCTTGTATTATGTTTGATAAAATGAAACACATCTCTTTGGATGAAGAAAAGCTGATGTTACCTCCAAAGTAATAAATGATCCTGAAAGATAAGTTTGGTTTTCTGTGCCTCAGCCTTCCAGAACGATGGAAAGAGAATAGTTATTGGAAATTGCAGTGGAAAGAGAATAGTTGCTAGCACATGTTGCCAGCTCTATCCATGGTGCGTGGGTAACCTACAAGAAGACCTTATATATGCCCTTTGCTTTTCAGTTCCAAAAAGGGAAAGTGATACCAAGCAATTTGTAAAGTACTCTGAGGCATGTGGATGAAGGTTGTAATTATCATTAGTGCTTCTACTCTTCAAGAAGTTCCACTGTGTCTTTGTATGAGCAAAGAGTATTTAGATGAAGAAACAAACTGAATTATACTGCTATTTGAGCACACTATGTCCTCCTTTAATATTTTTACATTAAAAGTATTCTATCTTAGTGAGCACATATGCAGTGTGCTGAGTTGTGAAGTATTTCCAAGAATGCAAAGCTATGGTTTTAAAATTGCTTTGCATCAGCTGAACTTGTTCTTAATTCAATAGACAGGATACCAGACATAAATAGATTTATATAACATTTTAATAGGATGTTTTGTGCTGGGAAAGAAGACTACACCAAGCTAAGAATATTGATGTGGATAAAATGAGATTGTCACTCTTACTGACATAAATGTTATTTCTCTTGAGAACAAATTTATATCAATATACTTTAATAGATATGACCTCTAGCAAATAATCATGTTATTGTCTAAATGCAATAGGCAGATACAAAAGACAACATTCTCCTTTGTTTCCTAAGTTGAGTGAAGTAGAGCTACTGAACTGATCTCACTTTATTTTAATCCTCAAAAATTATTTTGAAGGTCTGCATATCAATTCTTAATTTTTATGTAGTTCATATTTCTTCAGACTTTAGCTGTTCTTTCTTTTCTTTCACTTGCTTCTTTTCTTAATATTCGTTCTATTTAATTGGGGAAAACAGAAGTTTAAATGCAAAGTCTAACCTCTCTTTAATATTGTTTTAATAGAAATTCCTTGGTATCTGTCATTGCGTTGTTTTCAAATTCTACGCAATAATGCTTGAGATTTGTTCATTTGTACTCAGATTTTTAAATTTCTCTGCCTCTCCTTTTTGTCTTCTGCATGTCCTATTCCAATTTTCTCTTCTCCTTTATCTTTCACAAACTTTTTTAGAATAGTGCAGTAAGTAAGTCTGCTTCCAAAACTGAAGCAGACTGAGCTGTGATTCATTTATGTCAAAGCTATCACCTATATCTCAAATATATCACCTATAACTTCAGTTGCCTGTAATGCTGTCCTGAGACTAGCCAAAATGCTGCTTTAATTTCCCCCAGACACCCATAGTCCCTCAAGGGAATGAAAGGCATCCTAGATATGCAACTTCATCTGCCAGGAAAGGCCATGGGAAATACCACAGCTATGGGCACCAAAGAGTTTTTGTTCATAGAAAGTGTGTTATGAGTGGTTACACAGACCCTAGAACATATTTTGTTGCTGGGACTCAGCAGTCCCATCAAAGGAAAGGATCAAAGGAGAGTAAGTGTGCTGACAGTTTAGGTATAGGGTATTTAGGGGGTACTGCAACCTTAAGTGGCAACTCATTTGAATGAGGGCTTCTGCAAGGACTAACAGAAGCATCAAAACCCACTTGAACCATTGAGTTACCTGGCTATTACAAAAGACATTTATAGAACAGGGCAGCATTTGAATATTGACTTGGTACTTGAATATTCATTGTGTTAATACACTTCCTTTTTTCCAAAAGAAAATGAAGACAAAAACAGCAAAAGAAGCATTCTTCTTTCTAGTAACTGTAATAAATGGTATTAATTTATCAGTTACCGTCTAGTGTCATCAGCAATCACAGTTCTTGGTGACATAGTCTCAGAGACACATGAATGTATTTAAATGGAGGCTTCCTCAAGCTTCTCCACTTACATCCAGCATCCAAAAATGAAAGAATGAATTCTGCAGTTACTGATCAAACAAGGACATAACATGCTGAGTTTGTTGGATGTCATTTTGAATCAAGACAAACAAACAAAACTTCTCAGAGGTATCACATTCCACTTATTGTCTCTAAAAAATTTGAGAGAAAAGCATTTCTGCTCAGCAGAAGCCTTGATATTTTTAGACAAATCATGCAGTTGAAAGCATGTGTTTGCCTTATCTACCAGCAACACTTTATTTCTGAGACATAAACTCTCAGCTCAGGGGTTGTAATTATTGATTTATACATCAACCAGCATTGCATCACTAAATGTGGTTGCAGTTCATCACTGATTATATAATGACACTGATCAATCTCTTTGCAAAGTAAGTAGAAAAATTGTCATTGGTAGTCCAGGTTAGATAAACAATATGTCAGCCCAGAAACACTTGGTAAGGGAGAATGTGGAACATGCACTCAAGTCAAAGTAAATCTTTGTGGAATAAGGAATATTCCATTTGCTTCCTGCCACCAGAAACCTTTCCTGTTGCTTTGCCTGTGACATTAAATATTGACACCTTCGGCTGAGCAGTAGCAATATTGAAAGCCCTCTGTCTGGGACTGCTTGAAGAGACATTATTGATATAGACTGTTAGGCACATTTTCTTTGTTTAATTTATGACTTTGATTTTCTCATACACAATTTTTTGCACAGAAGGGAAAGGGTTGCAGAGCATTGTCATCTGTCTGTAAAACTGTAGCTTTAGGTCTAAAGAGGCCTAAAAGAGTTCTGTAAAGGTCATTCTGACCAAAGAATCAATTCAAGTTACAGAGATTACAGAAAACTTCAAGACAAAAAACTTTGACAGAAAATGTATGCAAAAATATGCAATTCTACAAACCAGTAATTATTTTGCCCTTGGGTTGATTTTTATCCACTTCCTTTCAGATAAATCTGGAAAAAAAGGTTAGTCATATAGCAATATACCTTCTTGACAGTTCCAGAAGAAAACACTAATCCTTTCCTTTTTTAAAATCTAAATCTAAGATGAAAAATACAGCCAGTTGCTCCTATTGTAGAATATTTTGTGATTTTTCTGGATTTTTTTCTTGTGCTTCAGAATAACTTAAACTTATTTGATCTTTTTTACAGTAGGAATCTAGCAGTACTAGCAGAGTACTAGGAGTATAGATCTAGCAGATCGAGAACGAATGCTAATAGATTTTGTTGATTCCCCATGGCCGTCTTCCAAAACGAGAAATACATTTTTAGGATACAAGCATGACATTAGGATGAAGGATTAGTACCCATCTGAACTCTGGCTGAGTAGTACCAAGATTTTATACCCTATTAAACACAAGTATGAAATTTTGAATATTAAGATACCAAAAATATTCCCCACTGATGTCTGCAGGTTTCAGACAAATGGGCTTGACTGAAGCCCATAGACACTACCTTAACATATCATTTTACGTAAACTCAAGAAAAATGTTCTTTAGGAAAAAGAAATAAAAATTAAGAAAGTCAATTGATGCATGTTTCAAACTCAACTTTGAAAAATGGATTGATATCCAAATCAGAACTAATTTATTCAAAGTTTAAAAAAAAAAACATGTTAAAAATAGAATCTTGTTGAAGTTCAGGGTTACTACAAATTTTTGTAAGATAAATGGACATATACAAATATGGCAGAAGTTGCTCAGTTTATTGAATTACAGTACAAATGCAAATTAGAACTTTAGCAATTTATTAAGACAAATACAGAAATTTAAAGACTTTCTGAGGCCTATTATTTACTGTACAGGATCTATAATGTAGATATGTAATTAGGGATTTCTTAGAAAACATTGGTTTGAATTGTACCTAATGCAGCATAATTGTCTATTAAGTTAATGAGTTTGTAGGGATCCCTAAATCTGCAGACTGCATGGTTGCCATGTGTATATATTAAAGCCATATGCTCAAAATCATCAGGATGATACTGAAAGCCTCATCTAGACAGGATGCTATCTCTCTCAGTTAAACAGCAGCTATGTGTGTTAGCAATTCTTTTTGCCATTAGTTGGAGTAGCCAAACGAATGTCCTTGACCTTTACAGGGTAAGAATAGGGACATTTTTTAAAAAGCAGCTCTTTTCAAATGAAATAAGATATTCCAAATAATGGGCACATAAAATCAGTAGTAACTTTTGAAACTTGGTAATAATTTTTCATAGATATATTAGTGAGACTCTGTTCCATAGTGAGCTCACCTAAACTGCATCTGAAAAATTAATTAGTGCTGCCTCACTCATTTAAAAAAACCTGTAATGAAAGAAGTATCAGAACTATGAAACCAATCAATTGTTAAATCCTTTCTCTCCCTTTCAGAGTGTTCACCGATGGATGATTAGTTTATGTGAAATTTCTCTGAATCCAGAGATGATAGCAGATGCGCTTGTCCAATGTGAGTGCCGATATAAAATTATCTACTCTTATCTTCTCAAGCTGGCCACATTTCTGTCTTGAAATACTATTTCTGCTTTGAGAAAAAGCAGTATTGAGGAAGGCAGTGTCTCCTCCCCAAAAACTGCACACCATTCCTCCCTTCCTTTTGTGGCTTTACTGTTGTGTATTTGCATCAGAAACATTCAGGTATCTTAATCTGATGTGAGAAATTGCACTGGGAATTGCATTGGAAAACAACACATGGCATGTGAGAGAATATTAAGTATTCTGATATTTCACTCCATTCTGAGTGGTAAGTACTGCCTGGACTGTTTTACATCAATTTTCTAATTTATTTAAGAATAGGAGAAACTTCCTTTTCTCAGATCTGTTGAGAATTCTACTCTGTGTCACACACAGCATTTCCAGGACACAAATATTTTAATTTACTAAGAAAGGGTTACTTTATTTTGTCTAGCAGTGCCAGTGCTGATAGCCATGTTCAAGAAGCTATCAGTTTTTCCTTTGATATTATCTTTTTGTGTGCCAAACAACACATTAGTAAAAAGCACCTTTGGGCCACACTGTCATCAACCTTCTGAAGCACTTTGAAAGTGCATTGCAATCAACAAGGGGTTCTTTTTAATAGGCAATTGTACTGCCTCAGGATATTTGCTAAAAGCTGCACTATTTTCTTGGATGAGATAAGCAAGAGAAAAGAAATTGGCACATCGTTAGAAAATACAGTTCTTCCCATACAGTTTGTTCAAACTAAAGCAGTCCTGTCACTCTGGATGGAGTTTTGTTGGGTATGCACAGAGGTATAATCGGGATAAGAGGAGGACCTTGGATGGTACTGCTCGTACCACATGAACAGCTTCCAGAATTTTTTTGTTTTGCTTTTAATCAGGAAGTGAAGGGCTGGCAGCTGTTTGCTGTGGGCTATAATTCAGCAGAGCACTTTAGCATGTAGGCAAATGAGACATAAGCAGGTCCTCTAAGCACTGATTTAGCAAAACCTGCCCCTTTCCCTCAGCAAAGGTCTGGCTCTGAACTGCAGATGAATGCAGGAAATGACTGGAAGGTAGGTTTACAGCCTGGTAATGGGAGTGGAGAGAAAGACAGGGCAGAGAGAGATTTAAGCCTCTTGCCAAGTTCCCACAAAGCTACATTGAATAGCAAGCTCGTCTTAATGCCAGGCAGTGGCACAAACACTACACTGCTTTCTCTCACTCACTATGTTTGACCTGAACAGGAGCTTGGTTATTCATATCCTTCAGTCTCCAGCCAAGCAGAATGGACAGGAGTATTTGCCAAAAAGTTTTGTGTTGACCAGAATTTTCTCAGAGTTACCAAGGAGTGGATCAAGGTGACATTATATTTCCTTATGTGACACTGAAGATAAGAGAAAGCTTCTTAGAGCTTTCTGCACCATGAGCAGAAGAGACTTCCTCTTATCTTCAGTACAAAAAAAATGTACCTCCATTTTGTACACAGAGGAAGATGGTGGAACTTTCCTGCACTGTAAGAAAGACACAAAGAGAAAGAGCTTTACTAAGTGCTCTGAAAGAATCAAAATATTCTTTAACAATAACGTGTAATTGGAACATCTGACTAGGGAATCTTGTGTGGTATGAAACAGCACAAAAGAAACCTTTCTATAAAAATACTATATAGGATTTATAAAACACATGGCGAATAGAAGTTCCTAACACAGCTAGGAACACTGTGTATCAGTTCAAAAGAGCTTTGGAGCCTAGGTTTTGTATTTCAGAAGCTGAAAACACTGAGCCTCAGGACTTTACCCAAAAAGAGACTTTCCCCTGGTATTGCATCTCTAGGTGCCAAGTGTCAGTACAGTTTACAGTGCTGAGTTAGGCACTTTTTTCCATATGCACTAAATGAGAATGGCACATGAAGTTGGGCTGCAGAGCATCCCTCTGGAGACAGCTAAGGTACACAAGGGGACAAAAAAGGACAGTTTGAGGTCTGTAACTACATGGGTGAGCAGCATCTTTGGAGTTCAGTGCAAGCTTGCAGCAATTTACTGGGAAAACCTCACCAGCCTCGGTAAACAAAACCTGCAGTTCAGTCTCTGCATCCTTTCAGTTGAAGATGGACAGCCCTGCAGAACCAAGGGCCAGGAAAGCAAGCAAAGTGACTTCTTTTCCCTTCTCTTCATAGCTGCAGGATGGATGCAATCCAGCTAATTTGCTCTCTACACAATGAAACAGTCATTTTGCTTAATATCTACCTACTGTATAGTAGTTTTGTTTAGCTCTGCCCATGAAACAGGATCATTATCCAGTAACACCGTGAAAACAGCATATGAAGTTTTGAGGCTGTTCATCCTGTACAAATACGATTCTGAGGAATTTGCTTCCCGGAGCTAGAATCTAACAGGATGTGATGTTCTATGAACACATTTTAGCATATCAGTATTGCTTGCAGACCAGATTAACAGATCCTTTTTAAGAGATTGTTGCTTTTATCATCTAAAATATCTTCTAGACACTGCATAATCAAGATTTCTGAAAATTCATTTTATCATTCACTCTGTCCATATTTCTATGCCAACGAATTATTAGAATGCCAAATGGAAATGAAATATGACCCCTTATAGATGTGTTTGTACTGTAACCAGTAATGTACATGACAAGCTTGAGGGATGAATGAGCATAGAGACTGTGAAGCATATTTTATACCAGTTTCTACATAATATGTCTTCCTTTTAATTCTGACGTGTTCGTTGG
The DNA here is from genome assembly GCA_026283785.1 of Coracopsis vasa. Taxonomy (NCBI): domain Eukaryota; kingdom Metazoa; phylum Chordata; class Aves; order Psittaciformes; family Psittacidae; genus Coracopsis; species Coracopsis vasa. Next base: position 17,559 of record JANHGB010061833.1, read on the forward strand.
TGATTTTGCAATGGATAGCAAACCCAGATTTGTCATGATGTTCAGATTAAAACTAAGACTCAATTATTTACTCGCTGGAAATGAGAGAAGCACAGTAAATAACAAGATGGACACTGCTTCACAAAAGTCTTCGCTATCAAAAGTAATTAATTTTTTATAATAATAAAAAATAAAAATTGATGAACAATCAATAACATATTTTGAGCACTTAAAATAATAATGATCTCATGCATGTTAAATTACTTGTAAGAAATGAAAGTTCATTTGTCCTTGTAAAAAAGAATTGCAAACAGTACATCTTTTACTAAGGGCCAAAATTTTAATCTCCATCCCACAGTTAAGCTTATTTATATGAAAAACTAATGCCAGAACTAACAAGTACTTACCTAAATACTATTCTTTCTATATAACTTTCATTCCAAAATTTATTTTGTTTTGTCCTATAGTATGTATAATGTTTCAAAAGCCCTAAAATGTTGTCAATATTGATTCTTTGTACATTAGTCCTACTTTTAAGAAAAAAAGTAGTGCCAAATAACTACAAAAACCCCTTTAACTAGATCCCGAAGGAAGTTTCCTTTCTGCTACAAACCTAACAAATTATCATCAATATCACCATATTCCTGTCCTGCCAGCAGAAGGAATATCACCAAAGAAGAACTTTGGTCAGCACTGCTCCCTCTGAGCCCTAGCTATTGATAGCTACAGCAGACATTTAAGTCAGAAATTGAAGAGTTTCTGGTAAAGAATCTGGGCCAGAAGTCACTAATTGCAAATGTCTGATGCCACCTCCATCTGCCTTAGGTCTTACATTTTCCCTAGGCTAAAAAGATCTTGTAAACTAAAACAGTACCTCCCAGCAAGCTAGATATGTAATTTGGAGAAGAATAAATCATTCTTCAAAAGAGTTTAGGGGATTTAGAGGTAAAAAATAAAGAAGGAGCCACATATTATGTTAGGTTCTTAATTTTTACCTGTGGGAAACTCTGCTATAAAAAAATCTTTTGTTGTCATTCTTGGTTACTATTTTAAACTGTCATACAGAAATACAATCAAGTTTTCAATTCTTCAGTTCTGCACTGCCAAAATCTATGCTATCAAAGAACCTTAACATTAGCTAGCAATCTTGTTGGAAATTTAATTGGAGAAAACTAATTCCTAGGCAGTTCAGGATGATTGTTTATGATCAGCTTTATCATGTTCCTCTCAACTGAAGTCCTTCACAGTCATTAACTGTCAGCATATAAAATTCTTCTGTGGGCACATGATTACTTCTGCTTTATGCATGGGAGAGCAAAGCAGAAAAAGGCACTAGGAACAGGAGTAATTTCTCCTTGTTCAGCTACCTAAACTAATCAGGTGCACGGTTTAAGCTGGCCATCTAAAGTCCCTCATATGAGTGGTTATTATAGATGCTTATAGAGTGAGGTAAACTGTCCTATGTGGAAGCCTGGTTCTCTCCATTGACTCTGGGCAGTTTATGGGAGGGCATCCCAGGCTGTCTAAGATATAGACTAGAGGATGATCTCAGGTGCACTGGGTACAAAATGAGTGCATGGTCCAGGAAACCATCTACCAGGCACTGTCTGAGTTTTCAGTGTTTTTGTGTTACCATACAGGATGCATTCTAGATGGTGTAGTTAGGAGGGTCTGGTGTTTTCAAGTAGAATAGATTTTAAGGTTCATTAAAATAGTTGCCAAATCCTGCTTGGTATAGACATCAAGAAATTACCCAGAATTGGATGTGTTGTCTTCAGGGATAGCCAAACAGTGAAATGCATGGGTGTGGGATGGCAGAAAGGTGGGAATACCTTCTTCCAGAATAGAAAACTCCTAACCACGGTCTGTCTTAGTGACAGATAAGGTAAAAATTTGTCCAAAGCAATAGGCAGCTAAGACAAAGCAATGAAATTACCATGGCTTCTTTCCCAAGTGAGAGCCCTGGGAAGCCAGACTGGCAGCTGCTTTCAGTGCATGGGAAAGAGCTGTTGTGTTTGGTGTGATGACATCAAGCTCCTGAGGAGGGTGACTCTACCCAAGGCAGGAGGATCCTCTCCAACCCTCCTGTCCTCTCAGAGAGCTGGGAGGAGAGGAAAAAGGTATCTGAGTTCTCCACCACTCTTTCAATTTTTCCTCAAGTCTGTATCGCCAGTCAGCCAAAGCTTTTTGTTTTCTACTTTCTAAACAGCTTTGCCCACCCTTTTCAGAAACCTTGGGACAGCTCTGGGATCAGTGAAAAATTTATGTCTCTCAATGTAGTCAGTGAGAAAAGGAGAGCCTTTTATTCACTACATGAACACAGAAAAATCTCCTCTGAGGAGGTGACAAAACTCCCACTTAGGGAAAGTTTTACTATCTTTCCTGAAAAAAAAAAGTCATGTATTAAGTGCTTATTCAGTGTAATTTGGCAGCTCTTTTGGATGGTCATTTTCCAGTTCATAACTCATGAAGAACATTAGCTGTTAGGACTGGTAGCTGGTTAGACTGCAGCATTAGAACTTCATGAACATCTCTTAAATGACAGGGTTTTGTTTTGTTCAGTGACTGGATGATTGAGGTTTTATGATCAGGAGGAAAACTCTATTAAATTGATAGAGGATTTGACTCCCTCACAGGGAGGATGAGTATGCCTTGCAAAGAAAAAAAAGACAAAGGCATGCAACAGGATGATAAACTTTTAAAGTACTTCCAATTTTCCCATTTTGAGTTCAAGATGCTCAGGGCACTGAGAAGAGCGTGCAGCAAGCTCACTGCCCTGGACTTTGAGCAGACTTGGGCCTCTTCAGGAACGTGCTCGGTAAGGTTCCATGGGATAAAGGCCTAGAGGGCAGGGAGGCCCAAGACTGCTTGTTGGTATTCAAGGATCACCTGTGCCAAGCTCAGGAGCATTGCATCCCAACAAGAAGAAAATGGGGCAGGAAGACCAGGAGGCCTCCATGGATAGATAAGGAACTACTGAGAAAACTTAGAGACAAAAAAGAAGCTTAGAGAAGGTGGAAGCGAGGACAGGTAACCTGGGAAGAGTACAGGGATATGGTCTGGGTAACTAGTGGTCAGGTCAGGAAGGCTAAGGCTGATGCACCTCCCATATGAAAACAGGCTTAGAAAGTTGGGGCTGTTCAGCCTGGAGATGAGAAGGCTGCACGGAGACCTCATAGCAGCCTTCCAGTATCTGAAGGGGGCTTATAAGGATGCCAGAGAGGGACTCTTCGTTAGGGACTGTAGTCATACAACAAGGGGTAATGAGTTCAAACTTAAACAGGGGAAGTTCAGGTTGGATATAAGGAGGAAGTTCTTTATTGTGAGGGTGGTGAGGCACTGGAATGGGCTGCCCAGGGAAGTTGTGAATGTTCCATCCCTGGCGGTGTTCAAGGCCAGGCTGGACAGAGCCTTGGGTGGCATGGTTTAGTGGGAGGTGTCCCTGTCCATGGCAGGGGTGTTGGAACTAGATGACCTTAAGGTCCTTTCCAACCCTAACTATTCTATGATCTATGATCTAAATTGCAGACTTTTGGAACTCACTCTCAATTCCAAGAGAAAATAATAAATGTTTCTGATGTTGCTGCAGCTGCCTCCCACTCTCACCCTCCTCCTTGGGCACAGAAATTCAGAAATGCAGCAGAATTCTCACAGCATCATTCCCTTCTTTTGGCTGAGGACAGAATAAATTGGCTGAAGCAGTAGTCTGAAATCTGCAGCCGTGCATGCCTGTCTGCTTTTGTAGTTGATCCTAGAGGAGACTTTAAACATTTTACTAATTACGGGACAGTTACACAGAAAGTGGACAATTATTTATTTTTTTTTTTAAACCTAGATAGATTTGATTTAAATGTTAAGTGGCTCTATTTGCTTTCAGGGGTTTGCTTTACTGAGGACTACACTGTTTCTATGGATTGCGTCTCCTTGTTCCGGCAGATATTCTGACTCCTTTCAAGCTGCTATTGATTTCAGCACAGAGAGGTTTCACCTCCACTGTTTTAAATACATTGTGTTTTTAAAAATCTGACATCAACAGCTGCCCATTATTCGTTGCTTCTCCTGCAGGCCATTGAATGGAGAGGATGGAAAACCTCTTGATACCCTATAGAGAGAGATACCACACCACCATTTGTGCCTTTGCAAATGCTCTGTTACGAAGTTGTTCCCTTCTCAAACGCAAAAGGTTTAACAAAAACTCAGATTGCATGCTTAAATTGTTACTGGGTTTGGAAAATGTTAAAGATTTCAGAGTCTTGAAAATTAAATTTGAGCATTTTTAACCTTTAGTTTACCATGGCAATAATGGGATTTGTGCTACATTAAATATCTATTGATGCAGTAGGTATCTGTAAGAAAAAAACCCAAATTTTTGTTTCAAATCAATCAAACTGATCTTGTGACTGACACCAAACACACTTTAGAAGAGAAAAGAAACAGAAGTAAACGTAACAGAAAGCAGATAAACAAAATATACGAATACAAAATACAAATATGCTGCACTATCAGTCATCCATAGCAAACTATTAGCTTAAAAACTGAAAGGGCATGAAACATTTATCATTTGAAGAGGGGAAAAGAAAGAGGAGTGTGGCAGGGAAACATGAAGACAACACCATGATTCAGATAAATATATCTTCTGCTACTAAGGTCACAAGGCAGCTGATTGTGAATTGGAATTTATTTGGAATTATTTGAAGAATTAACTATCAAAGTGATTTGATTTATGTAAGCTGAACATTTAGCCCAATTAAAAAAAAAAAAAACAAAAAACAAACCTAAAATGTTATAGCTATTATTCCAAACTGAAAATTATGTAAGGGCTATGGCATACATAACTTTTTTTCACACTGTCATCTTTATGTCTACATTTCCAGAATTTTCAAAGATAAAGTGAAGTCATGTCAATTTTGTGTGAAACACTGTGACTAAAATGAATTATGTTCTCTGAGACACTTTTGAGAAATAGGCTTTATAATGACTATGTGAGACTATAGATATATTTTACAAGATGGTATCTCTACCACTAGAGCTATATTATTTGAAAATAATGACAAGTTTATTTCTTACGGTAAAACATTAAACAGATACACTCTTAAAAATTACTTGGTGCTCTAATTGTTATGTTTATTCATTAGAATGTAATAATGCACAAAATTGGATATTTCTTGGTTTAAAAATGTGTATATTTTTCCTCATATTCATCAGAAATATTTTTTTCTTAAGCACGAGAGGTTTGTCAGTATCTCATCTTACAGATACTTCACATGAAATCGCACGCTTTGTATAGTGCATCAATTACATAATCTTCAGAAAAATGTATAGATGAAAGTCAGTATATATATTAGACCGCCGTGAGACAGGTTAGTTTTACCCTACTGATGCTGCGTTGTTGCAATAGTAATCCTGCTCAGTACGAGAGGAACCGCAGGTTCAGACCCCTGCTGCGTGCTCTTGGCTGAGGAGCCACTGGGGCGAGGCTACCATCTGCGGGCTTACGACTGAACGCCTCTAAGCCAGAATCCCCCCTAGTCCTGGCAGACAAACCTCAGGCGTAAAGGGAGGGGCCAGTTCCCCGCACGCTGAGCCTCACTTAAAAAGTCCTCTGCGCACGCTCGAAGGGTTTCCTCGCACTCGCACAGCCCCGTAGCGGCAGGCGAGGGACAAAACGGCAGGTGATAAAGGTGCACTGAGAGCCGCAGACTGAACCTTGCAGGCAGGCGGTTCGGGACATTTGGTCGGTTTAAATTGACCAAGGAGATGACAGTCTTGTTCGGAAACATCACGTGTAATCAAGCAGCCCTTTATTCACTTGGACCTGCCTATCCCACATTGCCCTTTTAGTCTTGCTCGTGTTTGCAATGTGCATGGTTAAAACCCTTCCAAAATCTTCGTTTGCGAAGTCAAACCATCAATCAATCAATATATAGCTAATTGCTCTTCTGAGGCCCATTATGTACTTGAAAGTAGAGTAGCATGGGATGAGACCAGGCAGCTGTCCCCAATGAACTGTGTTAAATTTTGGGGGATTGCAATTAAAAAAAAAATGTCAAAGGAATAAAAGATACAAGTGAAAAAAGTCTTTTTTTTTTTTTTTTTGACTTCAGCAAAGAAAATTATGAAACATAGTTTTCAGTTATGCAAACTTATGTCTAGCAGTTGTTTTTGTCCTCTGCTTTTTCTGTTAATAAACATAAGCTTATTTGATCTAAAATAGATTTTCTTATTTGAAGAAGGTACTTGGATTAAATAATTGAAAACAAGGAAGATATTGGGGAATATTCAATTGCCCTTTGATTCACAGATATTAGTCTGGAAAGGCTTCAGATTATTCTATTTTTTTGTGCTATATATTGTCTACATTTGATTGCTAATACTTGATGACTGTTTAGTTAAAAACCCTAGTTGTTGTAAAGAAAATAAAATATGCATAATTTCCCTTTGTCTTTCTTTTACCTAACTCAATGCTGTTCATACTTTGTAATTTAGGAGAGATAAAATGTTTTATGAGTGTCAATAACAAACATTTCATATTCCACCTAATCAATATTCCACCATAATCAATCTTTCATTAGTTTCATCAGACACAATTGTCCTGACATTGCTTGATTCAGCGCTAATACATGTTTATAGCTCTCCTGATTCCATAATTGGACAAACTGATGTTGGTAAGTCTACTTCTTTACAAGATACTTAGTCTGAAGAGTGAAATCTGTGTTGGCCTCTAATCCAGAAGGGTGGTGGGATCTGTCCCTGCAGTCATCACGCTGTCTTTAAACATTCACAGCCTCCCACACTAAATTTCATCTTTAGCAGACACTCAAAATCTGATGGCTAGAGGTAGTCTTGACATTCTGATAAACACTGGGTTTGACAGCAAGTTATTTTGTCAGTGCTTGAGAAAGGGAGGCTGGCAGCCTTTGTACAGACCTGTAACCTTACACTCGCATGACCTTGCATGCATATTCTGCCTTGCTGCTCAGCCACACAGCAGCATCCCCAGTGCGGTGGAATCCAGTGAAGGGATAGAGCCGAGGATAGGCAGTGACTGATGCTACAGGAGCCTCACAATTTATACTTTCTTCCTCTTCCCCAAATACCACTTCAGTTAGAGGTCTCTTGTAGAGAACTACTCTGTGTGGTAAGAGTAATTTCTTTGGCATCTATTCCTAAAACAGATTCTTAAGAACCATCTTTCATCAGGGCTGTAGACTGAACATTTTTCTTTTTGATGTTGGTTTCCTCATACAGGGTCCATACATGAGGTACTGTTGGTATTTGGCTTCGGTTGGAAGTATTCAATACAAGCAAGAATGTTCTAAATCTGCAGTAAAGATCCTGAAACATAATTGCTATTCAGGAAGGGGAAGAGGGCGAAACTGCTTGTGTTCATAGAAATATGAGGAGCAATCACAATATTGACTGAAACAATTAACTAAAATCAAAATGTACTAGAGACAAGAAGTGAGCAGAATAGATATAATTTAAATTCTATGTGACCAGTATCAAACCTCCAGCAGCATCATGAGAATAAATGTGCTCATATCCCATATCCCAAATGTTTTCTAAGGATACTGGTGAATGTTAACCTGGCAGTATCTTAAGCTTATTTGCTTCAGCATCACTGGCGTATGCATGCCCTCCAAGGTGAGCTCCTGGAGTGCTGGCAGTACAAGGTGCTCACCACACACAGCTCTTGGGGTTAGCACCCTCAAAAGCAGACTAGACTGGTCTGTGATATTGAGTACCTAACCCTGAGTTTCTATGACTCTAAGATAATTACGATTTTAACTCCTGAGTTTTTTTGTTTGGTTTTGTTTGTTTGTTTGTCTTTGTTTTGTTTTTTTATTATTTTCCAGCTCCCATAATGCAAAATGTCTTGTGGTTTTATTATAGAGTACTATTTTCACAGTGTGAAATTCAAAATGTATGTTGCGTGCTGTGGAATGTGCATAGATTCCTCATATGCTATCATGGTATGTGAAAACCAGGAAAGAGTATGAGGATGACTAAGGACTGAATGTTTGATAAGATGGTGCTAGAGAACTAGCTAGAGCAGAAAAAAATAAAACTGATGCAGTTTTCAGTAGATGTTGACTAGAATCAATAGTGCCTTTTGAGAAGAGTCCCAGAATCCTTTAAATCACACCCTTTTACTTTTGGAGACATTTCTATAGGCCATGGCAGTGAAGAAGCTGTGAGGTAGTGAATATTAGCAACATACATGACTAGGACCTGGGAGTGAAATGAAGAACTAATGGAAGCCTGGCTTTGTGGTGCCTAGACTAAAACTAGGACCAGCCAGAGCCAGAACCAACTTAGAACTTCTCATCAGTTTTGCTACTCCAGTTATGAGGGCAACATTTATTATTTTGGTTCACCACTGAAGTATAGAAATCTGGAAGATGGTTATCTACAGCTGAATAGTTTCCTCTTCATTGCCCTCTGGGTGCCTTTGACTTTACTTTGTAAATGAGAGAAGGAGCAAGGAAGAGCCAGCTGTTGGAAGGGGCCACCACAGTGTTTGGACCCAGCAACCCCAACTTGGCATCCATGGCAAGAGCTGCAGGCTGGGTAGGCAGTGCTGTTGCAGTCAGTTTTTCCTAACAAACAGAAGTGTTTTCAGGTAGAAGAATGTGTGACTGCTTTAACTGGCATACAGTTGTCTCTCACAGAATAAGCGCTTGTTGACAAAGGGGCAAAGCAAGAAAGTGGAAAAGCATAATCTTTTTCATTTAGAAAGCCATCATGATTACGGAAGCATGCAGAATGAAATAACATATTTCTGTTTTCTACTCACTGCCTCAAAGCAATTTAAACAGGCAAAGGAAATGAGAGAACTGAGAAGATTTACAGTATGTGTTGATATTCTTGCTGCAGGCAGAGACATAGCTAATTGGCTTTAGACAGTTTTGAAGGGAATCCTTTTGTAGAAGCATAGGCACAACATATTTTATTTCAAAGTGGTGTCCATACAGCATACAAAAATGAAAAAAGCAAGATTTTAAGCATAATTACATATAATCTTAATTAAAAAATGATAATGATTTTTATTTCCTTAACTTTCTTTCCATTAAGTTTCTTGGTAGAGGAAAGAAGTGGTAAAGAGAGCTACTATGAGTAAGAGGTACACTGAAAAAAATGGTTCCTGCTTTTGGGGCAGGTTTACTGACATCACCTGAGATTCCATTTAAAAGAAAAAAAACATTAGGAAACAACTGATCCCTGATTGCTGTCATTCCACATTCTAGTGGAGTTCTCTACTTGCAATACGGAAATATAGACAGGAAGCCCAAAACCTCCTAAACCAAGGGAAAATAATGTAAACTAACTACTTGGATTGATCAAATATTAATGGAGGAAGAATATTAAACCTAACCGATTTCTCATGCATATATATTTCACAAACACCAGTATACATATTCCTTTAACAGTCTTACAGGACCAAGCATATTTGATACTTTTTGAAAAGTTTAACATTCTTTAATATTCCTGTGGAGCAACAAGTTAGAAACTGAAATGGCACATTATAAAAACCACACACAAGTTACAAAGAATTCTGGGACAAAATCCAGAATTCTCCTAAACCCCATCTAAATTTCATTTTGTGACCAAGATCCCTTTTTTCATCCTTACTAGTTAAGCTTTCAAGACTCTTGTAAACTGTCAAATGGGAAACACTGACATGGATGCGTTACCTTTAAGTTAACCACGCACACTTCAAACATCTGGCTTGAGGGTTTTTTAGTCTCCTTTAAGCTCCCATAAGACAGCTGGACAATTCCTCCATGCAGGCAGAAGGCTGCATTGGATCAGAGGTATGCTCTCATCCTGAATGACACCTTTCCCTTCAACTGAATCTGAGTGTCTGCAGAGACCTTCAGAGCTTCACTGTACTCAACTTTGTTCTGTAGCTTCCTTCATTTTCCACAGACTTGCCTTGATTTTGCAAAGTGCTTCATATGCTTATCATAACTGTAAAGATTCCCTTTGATTTCTCTTCCACCAAGGTACTGGGATGAGTTTTCCAGCACTGGTGTAGGAAGAGAAAAGCAGAGCCCCAAGGAATCCTGCAGAAAGCCTCCCCTCAAAAACCACACAAGCACTTTCATGGTTAGGAGACAGTCATGCATTTATGTATGAGTGCAAAGTCAGCTACAATGATTGTAAAAGTCAGTAAGTTATTACAGCAAGAGACATAAGGTTACCCTGCCCCTCAACCTCATTACCTTACTAGAAGAACTGATCATGGAAAATAATGTCAACATTCTGCTTTCTCAACATATTGGGGAGGACAAGAGGCTATTGCATTTACTTCTTTTTTCTAGGTAAACATCTATCTCGCATCTGTTCTTCCTCTCACATCCCACTTTATGGCTTATTTTTGTTAGCCGACCTCAGACAGTTCTTTGCCAAGCACAACTTTTGCAAGTCTATGGAGCTACAATCTCACCTCAGTTTTCTTGTTCCGAATGGGCTAAATTCTGAAACGCATCCATGGATCATCCTTTCCAACTTACCTATTTCCTTTTCTTTCAGAAACCATTCCTGTAGAGACAATAGAGGAGAAAATATAGACTTTTTCCATATTTGACTGAGATTTTGCTCACAAAAAGTAAGAAAGATAATTAAATAACATAATTTTCTGCAAACCCTGGTAAATATTTTGCAAAATCTAAGTTACTGAAAATTAGTTGTCCTTCAGAAAGTTGCAATAATAGCACGGACTTAAATTGATCACTAAAGCATGAAAATGAAGAAAGCACGACACTGGAAGCATTTCCAATAAAGGAGTTGCTCCCATTGTTGACATTTCCTTTGGGTGCCTGAGCCAGGTGAATGCCTTCTCAGCTAGAGGCTCCTGAAGATCCCTTTGTTTCAATACTCTGCTAATGATAGATCTCACAGCTGGACAGTTTCTTTAGCAGACCTGCTGATATCTCAATTAACAAATCCTAACCATGAATAACAGCATCTAGCCATGGGATTTAAGATTCTTAAACCAAGCTTCTGTCTTTTCTACAGCTTCCTGCATTTTACAGCTTCCAAGTCTCCATCATTTCATCCTGCATTACATACAAACATTAAAGTTAGTTTTAGCTGAATCAAAAAAAGGAGCTGTAAATATGCAAAGGATATATTATCATCTCAGCTGGATTGATTTTACAGTCACCCCAGTGCTCTGTCACTTATAACAGCGCATGTTCAGAGCTAAAGAGCGCAATGTGAGGTAAGTGCTAAATCTTTTAATGGGGTGGGGATGTTCAGTCCAGCACTCCCCTAATAGTGGAAGCAATAGATTTGTCGCTTAAAAGAAAGAGGCACTTCTTGATGCCTCTCGTTTTGTTGGATTAGGCCCTGATTACATTGCAAGTATTACTCTCTTCCGGAAGATGAGAGGAGGTGAGGTATTGAAAACTGAAGGTGTGCCTTTACTGACATGGACAAGCATCTGAAGATGTGCTGCTGCTGTTTACATGGCAGTCACACATTAAAAGTATATCCTTTCATCAGAGGAATATCTTCAAGCAGAGCACACAGCTCTTCTTTTGTCACTTGGCACTTGTTCATGGAGTCACGAGCCTTGTCTTTAATCAGTCTTCAGGAGAAGACTGAAAAGTATATTAGGTTAGAAGTATACAGTGAGGTAGCTTCTTGCAAATGGCAAAGTAGCTGATGAGCTAGTAGTGATGCTCATGAAATATGCATGTGGACAATGAATACTGAGTGGAAATGTAAGCTGTTAGGGTCCCAGTTTCATTTTGGGTATTGTAAATCCATAAAGATTTCATCAGAATTATCTGGACTTATAATGTGAGGTAGCAGGATAAAGCATCTTTAATTTCTGCAAATGCAAATGACATCAAACTGAAGTCTGTTATTTCAGCATGAACACTTAGGCATTTGACTTTTTTCCTGTCATGACTAAACTTTACTGCTAATTAAGTAGAAAAGCTAAAAGGAAATTGTTAAGTTTTGGGGTTTTGTTTTGGTTATTTTTTTATTGTTGTTGTTTGTTGATGTTTTTTGGTTTTGATTTTTTTTTTTTTTACTGTATATAAAATACCTTTTATTTTAGGCCTGACTATCTGATTAGTCCACTGCAGTGTTCAGGATACCACATCTAATTATACTTACATTCTCCAGCATTATGAAAGCACTTGAAAAATGAAAGACATGATCAGTACAGACAATACAGGAGGAGTAAAATTAAACTTTAAAGCAATATCGAGAAGCACAGTAATGTTCAGAACTGCAGCAGGATTGTGGAGTAAAAAGTCGTAAAATAGTTGTGACACTGATTTCACGAGCAGTTTTTCTATGATGCTGGATCAGAAATATACTAATATTTTGGATGTGCTGCTCTGTGTCTCTCAGCTGCCTCCCTCCCCTGCGCAACACTACCACTGTAAAGAATTTCTCTCCCTACCAGCTCCCTCGATCCCTTGAAAGCAGACTTCCTGACCTGCTTACTGTGAAATGATTGCTAGTAAGTGACAGGATAACTCTGGGCTCTCAATAAGTTTCAGATCAACCTCCTGTCGTTGTGGAATCATAATGAAGTTTTTATCTGGCTTTGTTATTTTAAAATTTCCCAAAGATCTCCAGCATCACTGATGCTGAATCACTACCTACAGCCAGCATTGGAGAACAGTTAATCTTATCCTATAAAGATAGGCTTACTTAGCCTTACTTAGAACTGATAACAGAGAATATAATTCAGGTTTAATGAGATGTGAACAACTTTGAGTAATTTTTTAATCCTGTGGGGAGACTGCTTGGCTATTGAACAGTTTGACCACAGGAAGTGCAAAAAAATCCAGAGTCACAAAATGTCCACCTTGGGAGATGTGGAACTCACTGAAGGAAAACTGTTTCCTTTTCATTTTAGGATTTGCCCCTTCGATTATGGCTCGTAAGCAGCGTGATTGCATCGAATGACCAGCATGAGGGGGGAAGTGGGGAAGTTATAATAAGGATTCAGATCACCTCACATAGATCCAGCAGCAGTAACAACTAAATAATTAGCAAGTTTTTACAACCATTTTTTTTTCTTTCATCTTGGTGCTAATATAGTTGACATTAATTATAATGATTTGTTGCAATAACACTGCAATGAAAATTAAGTCTCCTTTTCTGAGTTTGGGAAATCGAGAGTAATTTAGTATGTTGTTGAAGATCCATAGTCAGTCTACATGCACCACCATACAGTCTGATCTCACTCATTTATTTTTGGAAGAGGATTACCTGCTACCTCTTTTAATTCAGCACCCAATTGGCTAACATAAAATGATTCAAAGGGATGAAAAAAAGTCATCATTATGTTAACTCTTCACTGTTATTTGTTTGTGCTTTATCACAAAATGATACTTGTCTGAAATGTGTAATTTTCCAACTATTCAGTGTAAGACCTAACTCACCAGCATTTTGCACAGAACTTTCAAGTACACCTTTCATAAGGATGTTACTGCTGCTGTAAGTCAGTAGTAGTTTTGGTTCAGATTATGAAATCTTTGTCTGCAAAGTAATTTTCTTCTTTTGAAGGTGACACATCCTTAATTATCACTTTTTTTTTTAGTTCAATTAGTATATGTAACATTTTGCCTAAGATTTTTTTCCTGTGTTCAATTTAATGCTACTTCTAACTCTGAAATCCCTCTTTGCTTTAGTGACACAATATTTATTGTCTCAACTAAATGCTTTGGTTATGTTTGGTACTTTAGCAAAATAAGCATTTTCTATTCATTATCAAAATCAGTAATTGGAACATGTTGGTATTTTGCTGCTATTTGGTTATACATGATGTTGTACAGATAAACATATTAGGTGGACTTAACAGAAGTCAATATTTAATAAATGACTGCCCTATAGGAACTTCATCTGAACTGTGAAATTAATAATAAATGTTTTCAAATAGATGATTTCCAGCATACTGCCTTTTGAATAATTTATATGTTGGGCCCCTTCAGTAAGTCTTTTCATATTTAATGCATTAAGTTGGAGTATGCATTGCATTTCTGAAAAGAACAAAGTATAAGGTTCAAGAGGAAAATCACTCAGGTTTTGAATGAAAGGAAACCCAAATATTTTAGGCCATATATATAACCAATTAGAGATAGACTGTGCCTTTAGGTAAGACCTTAAATAAAACCTTATTCTTTCCATTCTCAAGCAAAGGCTGAAGTTCTGCATTCACATCTGAAACATCACTTCTCCAGCACTCACTTGTTATACTGAGAAAATATTTGAAGTAGCACTTAAAAAGCTGTGGTAGGCTCTTTTCCTTAGCACAGATAGCAAAAAATCAACCCTGATTACCTGCTGCTTGTCTCCTCCTCACTTGGGCCTCAAGCAGAATCTGAGGGCACACCTCCTAGCACATCTCTGAGCTCCTCTGGTGAGCCCTTCCACCAGAACTGTGCAAGTGGGTTGCAAAAGGGTTATTTTATGCACCTCTTTATAAACAGGATTAAGTTATGGACAATCTGGCTCATAATGATAAACGTATATGAATTATTACAATGGAAAAGCAGTTTTCTTGAAATGATACCTAAAGGCAAACCAGGGAAGCTTGGCATTTAATCATGGCTGGGGTTACCTGGCAGAGAGCAGATATTTTGACCATTTAGCACTTGTGTGGAATTCTATTGAAGACACTGTTTCATGTTCTTTTCTGACCACTTCCTATCCAGTCTGTGACTCCCCTCACTCCTGAAGGATGCTTGGCAAAGCCTACCTGGCCCTTTTCCATGTGTGCAACACAATGGCTGGTGTTCTGCTAACAGGCAGGGTACTCAACAAAACGATCACACATTAGCTGTCTAAGATGCACTGTTTATCAGACAAGCATGCTAAAGCTGATAAGCACACTAAAGCAAACAAGCATACTAATGTGAATCAGGTATATATCTATATAGTAACCAAGCACAACAAAGCGAATCAGATATATTTATATAAATATATGTACAGCACAGAGGAAAATTAGCAATTCATCAAATCATTACTGCATAGAGACAACAGTGATTAAGAGGAAATACATTGCCAATTACCACCTAATCTTCATTATCCAGACCCACACTTCAGGCTGGGAAGCCCCATTGGGGCCGATGCCGGGAGTCTCATGTAATTAGGATAATTCCTACACGGTGCATTCATCCATAGGTGAGGCTTCAGATTCACCTAGAAGAGGGTACTGCTTTTATAGCCATAATAAAGCAACCTGCTTTATGCCAGATCTGTAATTGTTTACCTGCATGGCCATGCAGTTTCTCTTGATCTCACTCTTATCCATGCTGAGAGCATTGGCCAGGTGCTCTGGTGAGACCAAGCATGAAGGTCATGAAACAGCTGTACCCTTATGTTTTCCTGCCTCTTTCTGACAAATAGTCACAATGAACATAAATATATTGCACATTCAATAGGTCCCACTGTGATACCAGGCCCTGATATCATTTCAGCTTATACTAATACAAGGCAAGAGGACTTAGCTGTGTACGAGCAAGCTCACTGCTTCCTTGCCAATGAATCATGCAGAAATAGTACAAAAGCAGCAGCTCAGATTTCCATTCTCCATCCTGAACTTAAAATATTTCTTTAATACAGCATAAGAGGACAGACCACAGGGGTGTCAAGCGTTACAGCTCTAAAGCAGAGGAGATTCTCCTCAGGGTGGGGGCAGAAAAGGGTGTGTGAATGCTAACGGCAACTGAGATTTTAGACATATGCAGTATTTGATATCATTAGCCTTGCAAAGCTCTTTAGTCAGTGTACTGGCACATTCCTATTAGGCTAATCTTCCGATGCACAGAAGCACAAGTGCTGATCTAGACATTGCATATTCTGCCAAGCATCAAGACATCTGGAAATTGAGTGTCCCAAAGTGCAGCACCCTGGGGTCCTTTTGGCTGACCCAGGCCTTTCTGGTTTTTGCATATAAACATAAAATGGCACATGACATATCAAACCTCCAGTAGGCAATGTAGCAGAAATTTGTAAGAAAGAGGCTTAAAATGAATAAATTATTTCTCAGCACCCTGACTAAATACAGTGATCATAGAATCATAGAATCATAGAATAGTTAGGGTTGGAAAGGACCTTAAGATCATCAAGTTCCAATCACCCTGCCATGGGCATCATTCAGTTAAGTGTAGAGGTATAGAATTCCCTACATTGACCTGATAATGTTATTATGATTAGTTAATAAATCGCTATATGCAAGTGTTAATAATATACTAATATAGTATATTATATATTTTAAATAACATTTTAAAATATATATATATAAGATTCAAAGCATAGTCATATTCAGGCTCTTTGACATGACAAATATTAACTGAATTCTCAGTATAAAAATATTTTCTATTGATGCTTAAACCTGAGAATACTGAGCTCCCTTCCCTTCACTTGTGGGTAAAATCCTGCCTGGGATGAATGGGAATTTTGCAATTCCATTCAGCAGGCCAGAACCTTGCAAGTAATCATTTCTGAGATACGTTTTTAAATTAAGGGACAAATAGTCCAAATCAGTCAGTATAAAATACTGGGGGATGCTTTCAAAGATTTCCCCGGCTTACAATGAGCTAAGAAAAATTAAACTTAATTTAGCTAAAACTTGCACTATGAAACCCCTAAAAACGCTCTAGGATCCCCTATAATTAAGATTCCAGCAAAGCCTTAACTGAAAGTCTATGCAGTAGGCATGGAAATCCTAGCCATCCTTTCCCGGCTGCTCCCAAGTAGTACCAGCTGATGACACTAATCACACATGAAGTTTCTGAGACTCATACAAACTGGAACCACATCTACCAGTGCACTTCCACCCCATCCAGAGGGCTAGAGCAAGTCTTGGGGGTTTCCTGGTAGGTGGCTATTCGCAAGGAAAGCGTGGGAGTAGGCACAGTGGGAGCTCCAGCTCAGGAAGCCATCAACAGTCCTCTTCAGCATGTTCTGTTATCCTGTGAGCATCATCAGAAATCAGTTGTTTAGCATAGGGTGTGATAGAGTTTCCACTCAGCTGAGTGTCATTGTGTTTTAAAGAGTCTGGATGACTTGTAAGAGTGTTACAAGGCATGCATCTGGCAGTTTACAGAAGGGTTGTAAAGATGAAGACAAAAACAAATGATGAGTTGGACAAGAGGAAGGCTTAAGCAAATGAGATTAAAATCCTTGTGAGTCTGCATGAGTGGAAGGTCTAATTTATACTTATCCACATTTTGGACTAAAATAAATGTATTTTCAGGTGACCTTTTGCAGGGTTTTTTTTTCAGATCCCTTATCTGAAGAAGAGCAGAGGACAGAGTAATGTTGACACATTGGAGGCAAAAATAAATGCAGTGACTTTCTTCAGTGTGTACTGACACTTAAAGTTTCTTACAAGATGTGCTCTTTGATTGTATTCGTTTTGTCACGGACTTCCAATATATGTAGGCTTTCTGGGAACACACTGAAATATAATGGTTATATATAGATTTTTTAATGAGTCAGCAATGTCAGAAAATTGACTTCACAGATGGCACAAATATTAATCCTGTTAGAAGTATTACAAACAGAGAATTGTACTGCATTTTATTGTAGCTAGTGAACATTCATTATAATGAAAAAAGCAGAAGTTTCTGACATCATCTTATGGCATTCTTTTATGCCAGCAGGTGAAACTTTCCAGTTGATTTATGAAAGACAAATACAGGAGGAAGTCTGGATTTAGTGATGATCATTATCACAGACGACAGAGCATATATGAAGTATAGATACTATCCATCCTAGGTTTAGTATTACACATTATTAATCATGTGAAATGGAAAAGAAAATATGTTAATTCCTCTGAAAATGTCATGAAGCAAAGAAAGACTGTAAGGAATTGAAAAAATCTCATGATTCCTGCACATGCGATAAACCTTATTCAATGCTATTTTCGCTGACTGGCACTGCAACGGATACCTTCACTTAGAAACACTGCAGAGCTACAGAGCAGTGATCAGTAGAAGGGAGTGGGAATGTCCCACAAGTTAGACTTATGAGGAAAAACTGAATAACCTGCAGTTGTTTATACACATGGGAGAAAAAAGCAAACAACAAACAAACAAACAACTCCCCCAAAAGAAACCCAGCAAAAAATCAACCAACAAACCAACCAAAAAACCCCAAACCTACACCAAAAACCCAAACAAGAAAAACCAGTAATAATATTCATTGGCATACAAGTCTTCTGTGAAAAGATAACCTTACAGTACAGGAGACGTAGTAATGGGGATAAACTGCAGAAAGGAAAATTCAGCCTAGATAATAGAAAAAAAATGAAAGTATTTTGCATCTCTCTTTCTAGGATGATAGAGATTTAAGGATTTTTGTGTTCTATCTTTTAGATTTACAACCAAATTCTTCAACAAGTTAGGGCTTATAGCTCCCAAGATCTGAAGAAGCGTAAGACATGTCACATTTATGGGAGCTGAAGATACCAGAATTAGAGTAACAGAGGAACTCCTACCGTCTCCTGGTGGGTCATAACAAATAGATAAATGAAGAGATACCTGCCCAAACTTTTTTGTGTCTGAACTAAATGTGTGTCTGTATCAAAACAACATATATTCAGATATTATAAGTAGACATGTAGTGTAATAATGTTGCATGTTTATGACCATTACTAATTTATATACATATACACTTGTGTGTATATCTACAGAGGGGAGGATGGAAGTGAGCAGCAGATACTTAAAGGCAAAATTGCACTATTTGTGACTGGTTTTAATAAAAAAATAGCTTATCAATTTTGCTGAATTTCAATTGACATTCCAATACAAAGTACATCCATAACAGCAGATTTTTTTATGTAGAAATCTCTTTAGAAGTTGGAATTCCATTTTGTGTGTGTGTGTGAATTTGTTTAGAGGGAGGGATGAAATTTTCAGATCTAATTATCTAATTGCAGACTTGCAGCTAGCCTATTAAAGACAGCACATAATTAAGACAGTAGAGTATTGGTAAACAATGGCTTGATTTCAGTTGCAAATAAGGGAAGGGTTATTTTTAGTAGAACTTCTCAACTGCTTGAAAGGTTTTTGTTGAATGTATGCAGCTTAAAAACTGTAATTTGAAAAACTACTCATGTTTGTGGGAACTTACAATAAACACAGTATTTCAGCATTAGCCATGCACCAGTCCTATGAAGTGGGTTTGCTGCAGTAAATTCTTGCACAGTTTAGAAATAGTAAGCTAGTGGGTCCAAAATATGACGATAAATTTTCTGCAAAGCAGCACAGATAATTGGATGTAGAGGAGAAAAGTACTTGTACTCAATCTGGAAAAGCTGGGGAGGAGGTTAAAACCTTTTCAGCAAAACGGATAGATTTTGGCCACAGTCCTTTGTCACCGTTAAAAAGGGCAGAAGAGAAAACGCTGCCCAAGGACTTAAGGCAGCTTAGTCCAAGAGAATTCTCTCTGGTCCGACACAGCACTGCTAAGAGGCAGCATGCTGGAGAGAGGTCTCATTCTGCTGCTCACTGAAGACTCCTAAGAGTATCTCAGTTGGCTGGAGCTGGAGAAGTGCAAGCTCTGTAACAGGTGCACAGAGCAACAGTGCAAGCAGAGATTAAAGTTGTGGTTATCACATAGAGGTGTCCACAAAAATCTGAGTAATGATATCTGTGCTCCTTAAAGCAGTTGCCATCATAAACTCTATCTTCTGTCACAGGGAATACCTGCTGCTGCTCTCAGAGCTGTGGAGGGAGAAGCAGGATCCATGAGGGATTTGTGCTGGCTGCCACAGCGCTCACACTGAACCAAAGATGCGTGTTACCTAACACTGCTGGGCAGCACTATCAAAGAAATGTTTTTTTCCTTGTTACCATGGTGATGGTCAGACCAGACCGCTAATGAGATGTCTGATGCAGCAGGCGATATAATACCATATGCAGCAGGCTGGATGTAGGACAATAACACTGTGTATCAGGCACCTACTTACTAGAACTTTTCTAGCTGACTTGTGAAAAAGGTGGTAAAAGGACCCTCTAAACTGCAGTCTTATACTTGGAGAGCTTGTATTCAAAATTGGATGTTTCTCACCCTTTGTGAGCTAATACCAGACACTAAAGCCATCTGTTGTGTTATTATAGCCTCCTATCCACTACTTCAAATTTTATATTACTCCATTAATTATTAACTTGTAGTACAAATCACTATGATAGGAACTTGCAGCACTTAGGTTTGAAAAGAAAACAATGAATCTTTCTTAAGGTGTAAGTTCTTTTACTGGTCACATAATTTCAATCCTTTAGCTGCTAGCTGAACCACTTCTAGCTTCCAGCACTTTTAATGAGGTTTCCTGGAAAATCAGAGGAGATAAGCACATGTGTCTGCATAATCAAATCAGCTCATCTGCAGTGGAATAAACAGAAAGAAAGACTTATGTGCTTATTTTATTAGTATATGCTATTGGAAAATAGGTGGCACAATACATATAAAAGTATTTTGAATCTTAGGTCCAGTTTTGTTTGGGTTTTTGTTTTGTTTTGGTTTTTTTTTTCTTTTGAAAAGGAAGAGCATGGAATGAATTTTCTACTTTGAACTTTATAAGTAATGTGATATTCAGCACTCTTCTCTACATAAAATCCTATGTGAGTGAACACAGAGGTATGATGCTGGGATGTCAGGCAATATAGTGTGGCAGAGGTTTTGAAAGCAATAGACCGAGGTAAAGCAGAGAGAGTAATGAAAGCAGGCAAAAAGTCACTGGTGCAGATGATAGGCACTTAAGGACTTTAGTTTGAGAACTCTCCCTGCTGCAGACAATCTTATCTGCATGATTATAGAATCAGGCCCACAGTAGACTAAGAAATGCTTCAGCAACTGCAGCCTTATTTCTCAAAGAAAACACCCAACAACAATCTGGTAATGCAATAGTGAATCCAAGTGATTTTGACAGGCTTCTTATCATACACATTTTAAATTTAGCAATGGTCAATTTTGAATTGTTCAGTTTGGTTAATTACTTTGCAAAATGCTGAGGCATAATGCTTCAGTTCATTATTTACGCTAAATTTGTCATTGGACATATCTGGAGACCAGTTCCACTAGCTGCATGTAAAGCATCTGTGATAACAGTTACTCAAACAGCTACTCAAGCCACTGTTCTCTTGGAAAAAACAGGACAGAGAACCCATTACTGAAATCTAATTCTGCAGTAATAATAGGTTGCCTTAACCACCTGCTTGTCATTAAGTCCATATTCTAAATCAATTATATAGCTCATTACACAGTCACTGCTCAGGCCATCTAGTTAAATGCATTTAGATAAACACGCAGATAAAAAGGAGCACTTCTAAACTAAAGATGTGTTGTAGAATTTAAGAAAGGGTAAATTCAGAAAATAGTCTCTTTGGTAATAAAATATAAAGCTCTTTATTCCTTTTTTTTTTCCGTCATTAGAAACAAAGTATTATATAACTCTTTAAAAAAGGATATAAGGTAGGCACTACAGAAAGCGGCTTCTACAGTGAATTATTTTTGGACTTGTATGTCTGGAATACAAGGACTAGATCACTGTCTCTGTTGAAAAGGTGTGCTCCTGAGAACAGATTTCACATGTGTTAGTTTGAAAAAAGTAATAGAATTGGTGAAGTAGTTCTCCATGGGACCTTTTTTTTCCCTACAAACTCTAGTAAAGCAAGAACTGCCCAATTACATTGTACTATGTGATGTTATGTTCTTGTTTAATCTGTTAATTCTGCACCACACTAATAATTAGAGACAGGTTGGAAGTAGTTTGTTTTGAATTCAACAAGTGCTGATTTCTGCATTCCTAACATCAGTACTGTAGCTCTTTCAGTTCTATTCAACTATGTTGCAGTTAAAAATAAATAACAAAAAATGTTAGCCTTTCTCCATTCTTAGTCTGGGGAATAAACAGTGACTGGTTTATGTTGTAAAAAATGTGTTTGCAAAGCTAAGAACCACCTCACTGCATTTCACAGGGAATTTTTGTCAAGTTCTATAAATCAAACAGTACAAGCAACAATTTGGTGCTCTAAATTCAGCAATTGTTTATGTTATTTCTTAGCTTATATCTGCCATGGTGAATTTCAGCTCCAGCTTTTTTCTTTACCTCATTCAAATCACAAATTTTCTTCCCAGTCTTTTTCCCCCAAAGGATTTCTTAAATGTGCACATCAGAATTGTATGGGGAAATCCTAATAATGCCCTTGACTGTGGCAGTTTCCAAAAAAAAAACCATTATCTCCCTCCTTCTACTCATTAGTCCCTTGTCTACTATGCTGGAGCTGCAATCAACCCTTCTGGCACATGCTCCGTCAGGAACTGGGCCAGTTTCCTCCTTGGACTCTTAGATAATTTTCAAGTCATTCCTTACAATTGTACCATACTCAGTTCTAGAGGTACCCACTTCTCTTAGATGGAGATTTTCACATTTCTCTGTGTTAAAAACCAGACTTTTTGTTTGAATGAAGTCTGGCTTACCATGTAATACATATCCTTCTATGTGATAGGTCTCACACTGATCTTCCAGAAGTCCTTGTATCATTTACAGTCACATTTTGAGCAATATTTATCACTACTATCTTCGCTGATAAAAATGCTCTGTGTCAGGTTGGTCTTAATCCTCCCAGGACCTCTATTTCAAGAAAACTACCAATTGGCAATAGCTCACAACTGGTCCATTATCCATTTAACATTAAGTGGTGAATGAAGTTGCTAAGCCACTGTACATCACATTTGAAAAATCATGGCAGTCAGGTGAAGTCCCCGACAACTGGAAAAAGGGTAATATAACACCCATTTTCAAAAAGGGGAAAATGGATGACCCAGGGAACTACAGACCAGTCAGTCTTACCTCTGTGCAGATTCTCCTGGAAGGCATGCTAAGGCACATGAAAAACAACAAGGTGACTGGTGACAGCCAGCATGGCTTCACTAAGGGGAAATCCTGCCTGACCAATTTGGTGGCCCTCTATGATGGGGCTACAGAACTGATGGACAGGGGTAGAGCAGTTGATGTCATCTACCTGGATTTGTGCAAAACGTTCGACACTGTCCCGCATGACATCCTTGTCTCTAAATTGGAGAGACATCAATTTGATAGGTGGACCACTCGGTGG
>JANHGB010061835.1:0-21388 GCA_026283785.1 Coracopsis vasa
CTTACTTAAAACTTTTTTTTTTTTTTTTTTTTTTTTTTAATATTTGCCTTCAGTGTCTTGGCTGAGAGAAGAGTTTTTTACCTCTCTGAGATTTTTTTTTCCTTGAGAGTAGTAGAGGAAGCAAGAGAGGATTTACCTGGTCGGGTTGAGTTCACTTCATTTGACTTTTTTTTTTTAAATTATTGTTATTATTATTATTAAAATAATCATCCTGCCTCAGAAGAAAGGAAGGTTTTTGGCAACTCTGGTTAAAAAAAAAAAAAAAAAGAAAGACAACTTTTCATCAATGGCCTCTTTTGGATATTTCCTGTTTCTTTGTGGGTTGAGTCAGGCTCTGTCAAGTTACCCAATCTGGTGGTAAGTTTTATTCTTCTTCTTTTTTTTTTTTTTTTTTCCTCTCATTTTCATTTATTTTTTTCCCCTCCTCTGTTTTCTCTGCAACCCCTGCGCTTAAGATGACTTGAAATTCTACTTTCGTTGCCACTCAGCTAAAGAGGTGGGATTGTTCCAGCGCCAGCAAGTTCTTAGAACCTGCATTTCACCTCTTTTATTTATGCATTCACTTTGTTTATTTTGACTGGGTTATACCTGATCTCTCCTTCTCCTACTGTAAAAGAGAGAGAGCGAGCGAGAGCGATCGGAAAGTTATTTTTTTTTTAAGTGCTTTGATCCTCTCCTGTGAAGAACAAAAGGCGCTGCCTGAATTAAAGAGATAATGATACAAGTTGACATGAGCATTTCAAGGTGATTTCGAGCTAGTCAGGTGGAAGGAAGGGGGAGAAAGGATGAAAACTTTTTTTTTTCCCTTCGCTTTAAGGAATATTTAGGGAGAAAGGGAAAAATAAAATAAAAGGGAAAAGAGGGGGAAAACTGAAAGAGAAAGGAGATGAGAGGAGGCTGAACAACCTGGGCTGGCTGTGGAAAGGCAGAGCAGGGAGCAGAGACCGGGCTAGGGGAGGTGTGCCCGGGGCTGCCCCGCGCAAGATCGGCGGGGACCTGCGCACCCGTTTCCCCCGGGATAACGCGCTTTTTTGTCCCGGTTTGTTGTTTCTGGTTTGGGTTTTTTTTTGCTCTTTGCACCCTACGCCTTTAAGAGCTTTTTCTCTCTCTCCCCCACAAAAAGCAAATGGTGCTGGGCAAGGCATGTAACTGCAAGATCTGCTTTAATTACCCCGCGGAGGTAATTGGGATCAGGGAAGCCCCAGCGCGGGCCGGCTCCCGCTCCGCCGGCACCGGCGAGAAGGAACAGCGGGGCTGCGCGGACGCGGAGCCGCCAGCCCTTCTCTCCGCGGAGGGCAGGACGGGGTGCGCGGCACCGGGAGCTGCCCCGCACCCGGGGCAGTGCTGTGAATAACTCAGAAGCGTTCAAAAGATTTTGCTAATAATAGGAATTAATTTTTTTAAGTGCATTTAATGTATGTGTCCCCCCCCTTTCATCTGGCGAGGGGCGTTAGCGGGGTTCAGGTGCGATCGGAGGCGAGCGGGGGCCGCTGGCGCGGTACCTCCGCGCTGCCCGGCGGTGCAGAGGTGAGGGTGTTGAAGGCAGCCTCTCCAAAGTATTTCAGGTATGTCTGAAAGCAGGGAATTCGTTGGGATGGGAGAAAAGCAATAAAATGCAAATGTGTTCTTGGGAAGACAGGCAGAAAGAGCACCTGGACGGGAGTCATTAAAAAGCAATCTTTTATTCCCAGCCACCATCTAACTTATAATTAGAAACTCTGGTTGCATTCCTGATTGGAGAAGGAAACGCATTCCTCTAATACCAACATAAATATTCCCTTGTCACCCACCGAGGGGAGAGGAGGGCAGAGCGGCCCCGGCCCCCCCAGCTCACGGTCCCGTTCCCGGAGGTGCGGGAGAGTCGGCTCTCGGTAGGGAAAAGCCGGGAAGGAGGCGATGGAGAGAGGGGCAGGCGGTCTCTTTCCAAGCCGGGGCATCAGGTGTGTGCAGGGGGGTAGCGCAGCGGTGATTCTTTGCGTCTGGAGGGTTGTTTTTCCCCCCTTTCCAATCCTTTCCAGGTGCCAACCAGCGGTTTTAGACGTTTCTTACGCAGAGACAGCAACCCCCCTTAGGCCATGGAAATGCAAAGGAGGGTTTGATTGGGGTGGGGGAGTCGGAGGAGAGGCCGGGTGTTGTTGCATTGGCTGCCTAAATTCCCCCCACACACCCCTTTCCCTCTTTATTTATCCTCAAGCAAGATATAACCCCTTGGCTACTCCATGGCTGGAGCTGGGAAACAGCTCTAGGAACTGGAGATGGCAGGTAGCACAGGGTCCCTCGGACACATCTGTGCACATCCCAAAATCCATTCCAAAAGTCTCCTAGTCAAGGAAAGCCTGCTTCCAAGCTGGTTGATTTAGCAGATTGATCGTGCTGCTTCATTTTATTTTAGTTTAATTTTGGTCTTTTCTTTCTGCTTGATTATTTTTGCTGGTGGTGGTGGTTTTCTTTGCTAAGGAACTGCAGAGAGGGCCAGAGATTTTTTAGTCTGGTTGCATAAGCAACAGGCATCCTACCCATCCCTGTTTAAAGTCTCCCTTCTATTAGCTCATAGCAACTTCACTGCTTACAGCAGAAAATCTGTAATTTACCCACCCAGTTTGTGCCTCCCCCCTTCCAAATAATAGTTTCTAATTAAAGCATAAACTTATCACAAAGCACACAGAGCTGTGGATACTTATACTGCTTTCAGCTTGAAGACAGTTTGAGCAAAAGCAGGGAATGAGAAATGATATTCTCCAGTAGGTTTTGGTTAATTATTCTCCCAAAAGAAAGAAATCAGGGGAAACATCAAGTGTGGATTTGTCAGGGGGACAAGTGGGCATGAGTTACCATAATTTCTGTCTACCTCTAAGCAGAGTTCCTTATGTGGTTGAGCTGTTTAAATTGCCATTCCTACTGTGGCATGGGGGCACCTGTTTAAAATCAGGCCATGCAGTGCCAGTGGCCTCTGCATAGACCCGAATGAGTGGCACCTTTGGGAAAAGTTCAGTGGTTTAAAAGGAGAAAGATTCCCCAGAGCAGCAATGCTCTCCTGATCTGTCCATGTCCTTTCAGCTATGACTGGGGGGGCAGCTTCCTAAAACCAGAAAATTCCTAAATAATGTATGTACAGAGAGGGATTAAATAGGCTTTAAAAACAATTATTTAAAAATAACAAAATGAGAGGGCACCATTTCCCATCGGGACTAATGTGGCAAGTTTTGAGGGATGTACTGGCGTGATTTATTGTGGCACAGTAACCCCATGGGACCTTCTCCAGCACTGTTCAACCTAAAGTAGCTACTGGTAGCAGCAACAGGCTCTTCCACACCCAGGGTGGGCAGATTAAGAGCAAAAATACATTGTTTTTTGTTGTTTTGTTTTGTTTGGGCTTTTCTTTCCCAAATGTTGGTGCTGTTCATTTTTCGATTTGTTTTTAAAGAAAGAGAGTGCAGTGACTGCAGGAAGTCTTAGGAAATGCAGAAGCAAATTCACGGGTGGGGAAGGATTAGATGTAATGTGTTCCCTGTCCCGTGGGGGTCTGAGGTCCTCGCAGAGTCACAGGAACAGCACAGACAAAGCTAAAACTTTTTCCATCTAATTTGGTTGACCAACTGACTGCACATGCAATAGAAAATGCATTTTGATTTGGTTTAGGTTACTTTTTCATCAGTGGCATGTGGCCTGACTTGGTCTGCGGACAGTCAGAGTGCAGAAATGATTCAGAAGCAAAAAGTGTTTGGTTCAAGGGGGAGGAAAAAAAACAGCAATAAACACAGAGCTTCAGCACTGGGAATCTTAACCTCCAGTAGCCCAGAAGGCTGGTACTAGGGGAGACGATAATGGAAAGGATAGCTGAGCTGAATTTGAAGTACAGGCAGACCTCTTCACTGTGGAGATGCCAGCTAGCATCTCAAATATCATTATTCTTGGGATGTGAGGCAGCATGTTGCATGCTGAGGGGTGTGTAAGGTTAAAGCATGTGCCTGGAAAGGGACTGGAAGAGCATGTCTCACAGGAGGAGACAGGCCCTGGCTGAGACCTGATGTGGTGGCATTACTTTAGGCGGCAATGTCTGTCCCTTCCTCTGTTCCTGCTGGTAATGTCAGAGCTCCTGTCTCCTCTGTTGCTCCCTGTAGCACCTGTACCACATCCTAAGTGGGGTGGGAGGAGATTGGCTCCATAACAAACTGGTCAAGGAGGTGAGCCATAACTGTTAGTACCAGAGTGAATGCAGAGTTAATGGACATGCCAAGCTGGTATTTGTGGATGTGAAAGATGTGTGTTAGGAATATTTTCTTGGCTGCGACCTATGTTTCCTCTTGGCTTCTTATTGCTTGTTCCCCCAGACTGGTCATAGAAGCTCTGCTGGTTTACTCACCCACATAGGATGAAGTTGGCCAAAGCCTGTGATGTTCTGCACTAGCTATTTTATAGCTCATGAGGGTTGAAGAAAGTGATCCAAGAGATCTTTCCATATCTATTGTTTTGCAGTTCAGGAAATGTAAGTGCAGGTGAGCATGGTGGGAGGGAGTGCTGCCTGCTGCCAGCAGAAAGACAGGTAATCCAGTAGCTTTACTGCAACAATACGCAGGTGCAACACCTGAACATGTTCCAGTCAGAATCTGATGGCATCGCCACAGTAAGAGCTGTGATGGATGAAGTCCTGGCTTGTGTTCTGGTTCAGGTCTCTCCTGGGATCTGTCCCCCTCGAAGTGGGTGGAACAGCCTCCGATTTATGCCAGGGTGGATGAAAGCCAGACTGGATTCTGGATCCCGAAAGAAAGCTGCTTCTCCATTTGTTGCAAATCCTAGAGAAGCAAGTGCAGAGTCTTGGCAGGCTCTGCACCTGAAAAAGCAAAGGTTAGGTTTGGCACAGAACAACTGTGTTAAGTGAGGGATGATCATCCCTCGTTAGCCAGGAGGGAAGCAAAGCAGTGGAAGGTCACCCAAGGGACAGCATGAACCATGTGTGTTGGCACCAGAGCTCCTAAAACAATCTCTAGAGCTCGGAAATATGAATTGCATCTACTCACTTCTCCTCTGCTTGATTAGCTGGAGTTAAGGATTTTGACATTTCCGAGGTGATGGCATTCATCTTCATTTCCTCTGTACTGCAGCGGGTTGTGGAGCAGTATTAAAGAGTTGATGTGTTCCTCTGCAGAGGTGGCTGCATTTCAGCTTTACGCAGTGCAATCCCTGTGCAAGCAGCCCTCTCCCACCCTTGCCCCAAGGCTTGGGAATTGTCTTTATACACGTGTATCTGTGTTACAACAGCATCTTACATGGCCCTCTTTTGCCAGGTAGTGTATAATGCTGGAAGGATGCTTTAGTCTATTCACAGATACCAACTCACCCACCAGCTTAGATTTTCCTGAGCACAGCACCAAAGCAGCAACGGGGATAGAGGGTCACTGCGTCTAGGGGATCTTGCTGTGTAGATGTGAGTGGTGAGAAATAGCTCTTGCCTCATCCATGCGTAAGATATAGTGTGCAAAGGGTAGGAGAAATATTTTCCCATCTCCATTTTTTCATGGTGGGACTGGAGGAACAGACTCTAATGGTATTTATGTTGCTCCTGGCATAGGCAAGACATGGAGATGCTGTGCGGGTGAGATAAAATGAGTGGACCGAGATCACAAAAGAAGCCTTTCTCATGGCAGGAACCAAAAATTTTGCAGGGTGTTAACAAGAAGTCCCTGTTTCAAAACATGGGGAGGGATGGAATTCTCCCAGAGAGCACAGTGTGTGCTAAAGAAGAGCCCTCATCTATTCAGATTTTAGTCTCATTTTATTAAATTGTGTTGTCCTGCTACATATTCATGGATTTTTTTCTTTTTTCTTTCAATTTTAAGAGGACTTTATTAGATAAGTTAACCTGAAAACCAGCATATTGATATCCAAACCATTGGACGAAAGCATTGCATCAAACAAGCAAGCCTTTCCTAACTAAAATAAGGAAAAGTGAATCATTTCCCTCCCCAGCCCTTTTCAGGTAGCCCCAGAGGCACAACGTGTCCTTTACAGATATTTGAACACCTCTAAGACTCACCTGAAAGCTTTTGAGCACTTACTAACATGGCTTAAGCTCTGGTATGTGCTCAGGAAGGGAGAAGATGTCTTTTATTTCAATTTTGCAGGTAAGCAGAAGCAGAAGAATTTAAAGGCCCTGCCCCAGACATTGCAATGAGCCTGCAGCAGGGCTGGCTGTAGCACTAAGATCTACTGAGAGTAGGTTAGTCTTTTCTTTCTCTCTCTAAAGACTTCTCTGCACTGGCCTCATGTCCTTGAGTGCTACTGCAGTGCACAGCACCAGGGCACGGTAAACAGGACTGCAGCAGGAGCAGAAGACATTTATGAAATAGGTGGGTCCTGTTCTCCTCTCTGAGCTCATGTGCCAGCATGATGAGACATTCACTTATGCACGTAGCATTTCTTTTTCCAGATTCAGCTCTACAGCTGGACCTGCTGTAAGCAGTTTGTACACGGGGATGGCCATAGCCCTGCTTTCTGTTGGCCAAAAAAGACTGTTGACTGCTCCCTCTGAAGGGTCAGGCTGGAAGAACCTTGACTTTCGCTGTGAGGTCTCTCCTAGGAAAGAAAAGTCGAGGATTGCTGATTGTAGCAGGGGAAACAAGGCTCCATCCCAAATCTATGGGAACCCCTTCCTGCTTGCATCCCACTTCCTCCAACTGGGATGAGCCAGCTTGGCTCCAGCCCTGCAGCACTGGTGATGCTTTTCCAGACAAATTGCCAGTCTCTGCATCTCTTCCCACATCACCAGTGCTTCACATTGGTGCAAAGCAACAGGTGAAGGTGGCTGGTCTGTGCTGGACTCCACAAGGAACAAATGTTTTTGCTTTGCATATTTAGGAATGCAAGGAAAGCCCAATGGGACAACTATGGGCTGATGTGCCAGCTTCTCCCCTGCTCAGCATTTGTGCTTGCTCTACTCGAGTGCACAATTCAAATAGCCCAGCCACATTTCAGGTGGCTTTACTGGGCATAATGACAGCACTTAGCAAGCACTGCACACAGGGGGAATCCTCCGGGCTCTGAGTCACAGATGCTCTATGTGGACACCTAAGCTGCACACTGCATGGTGAAAGCAGCTGGCTGTGCACTGAGCATGCAGTCTCATTCTCAGGGCCTCCTGCGAGCAGTGATGGACTGGTCCTACTCCCATCAACGTCCATGTTGAAGTTTCCTTCCCAGAGTAGTACTGGACTCATGATCTTGCTCTATATCTGAAAAGAAATCCTGCAGGGCCAAAGAGTGCAGCTGGGAAGAGGAGAGGTGGAGCATGCAGGGTCTGAAGACTAGACCAGAAAGGCTTTCTAGGCTCAAAATAGGCACTCACTGTCTTCTGGTAACATGGAGCTTGGTGCTTTCTGCCCAGTGAGGTGGTGGCAGGTACTGGTATGATGGCAGTAGTTAAAACCACTGATATAAGCTGGAAAGGAAGGGGAAATAGTGGGAGAAGTATTGGTCAGAGCACATATGCATTGTCTAGGTAAGGCTGGGTAGGGCACAGACTCAAGGCTGCAGCAAGAACTGTTGCCATCCTGTCTCATTAAACCCATCTCTGCTTTGCTGACACCATCAAGAGCCAAATGAAGGCACAGGGTCCATAAAAGCCAAGGCAGTCCACTGGGGCTTAGTATTGAAAGGAGAGGAATACTCAGGGAAGTCTTTGAGGGCAGGAGCCCTTCCAGGATGAGCTTTGTTGAATCAGGCCCAGGGTTGATCTTGCAGAAAAGTCACTCCTGAAACTCTAAACCAACTGCATCCACCTCGCCCAGGCCATTCATAATGCTTTTTTCCCCTTCAGTCCCTTTCAAAGTGGCAAAGTTTGCTTAAAATCCTGTTACCATCTTAACGCAACATGTAAAAATTCATCAGTTCACTCCAAATTCTGCTGATGCTTGCAGAAAACAAGGCGAGGAAAGAAGAACCAATACATCCCTTGTTCTGAACTCCTAACATAGGGCACTGCTTTTAAAAACAGCCTGTAAACCAGGGGAGAGCATTATGCATCACAAACGTGTTGTTTGTCTCTTTTCCTTGTTTGTCACCTGCGTATTCACAGTCCCCTTCCTACTTGGATGTTGCTGACACCCAGAGAGAGCTTTGCATTTGTAGAGCCTGGGCCATCAAAGGATTTCAAGGTGCCTTTGGTCTTCTCATCACAGTTTCTGCTCTGGTATAACAGACAGTTACGCTTTAAATTGGTGTAGTGAAAATTCTTAGCAGGGATGCTGCTGCTCTTTTCCAATATGGATATTTCTCCACACTCTATTGTTGTGAGATGCTTTTCTCTTATTGCACCTTTGCTCTAAGGCTTCACCAACAAGGTCATATTATAGCATGTGGGCTGGTTCCTTTTTCACATCACAGGCCTCCCAAGATATCCCAGGTGTCTGGGATGATTAGTTCTCCCCTTCAGTGGAGGCTCAAAGTGTGTTGGAGCAGGTTTGCCTGGTTCTTCAAGCTCAGGTCATGGTAGACCTTCACATTTCTGGGATGGCCTTATGTGTATCACGGGTTTGAAAATTGTCCCAGTTGCCAAGCATCAACTCTAGTGTTTAGCTTAAGTGTGGCTTCCAGAAAGACATCTAGTCCAAAAATGAAGATGCTCAGGTTCTCACTTGGAGCCTGTGCATAGGTTCTACTTCCAGGTAAGATGCTTAATAGGATCCTGATTGTCCTCAGAGGTCTCAGAGTCAGGAATTGTATACAATCCACTGATGACACACTCCTCTCTCAGCAGCAAATGGAGGCCAGTCAAGAAAACCTTACAGCATCTCAATAGCACTTGGTGCCTCTCTGCAGGAGAAAGCCTTGAGGTGGAATTCATTTTACCTATTATGTGTCTGCAATTTCGATGTCTCCATCCAAGCCAGGTGGTCTTGGCTCCTTTCATTGATGGGAGGTGGGCACTTTCTTATGGAGCAATTTCGATATCTCAGTCCTTAGACTGAACTTGACTGATTAAAACCTCTGTGGCTATGAAGTTGAAGCAATCAGCTCCATCACTGTCATCCAGGTTTAAGTCAGATTATATCCAAGACAGGGGTATAACTCTTTGAGAGTTTGCTCATTTACTTATTTTCTAGCTGTTAAAATATAAACTCTAATTCCCATTGCCTGGCATAATTTCACACAGCTAAAATAAAGTCATGGACTTTTTCTTCGTCATTTTCCTATGTTTAAATAAGCTCTTTAGTGCACAATGCTCATTGGTGTATTGGAATGGGTGCAGCCATGGTATGCTATTGCAGGAATGTGCATGCCATCCATGCTGGTACTAAAAACTTCTAGGTCACCCCTTTCCTCAGCAAATTCACAACACCTTATGTCATGTCTCAGCATAGCCTAAGCAGCTTAAGTGTTTTGCAGCTTTCTCTGTAACATATTTAATCCTGACTCTAATCCAGCACACTCAAACACATCCAGTCTCCCATCATTTTCCAACCACATCCACGAGTCACTGGCACAAGCTTGTAATATAACTTTATCTTAAAAGCAGGTACAAAATGGCTTTCTTACTTGCCTATCGTGACAGTTATCTCAGCAGAGGACATGGCAACTCTTATTAATGCAAGTTGTATCTTCATTTCAGACAATTCCTCTCACTTTGTTACAGTTTCAGTTCTCTAAAATCAAATGTTCTATCTTTTCCTAGTCTGTAGCTCTTAATGTCACGTTCCAGGTTCCTATTTCCTCTGCATGTCTGTTGGAAGATGCAATTTTATGGCAGAAGTTATGCACATTCAGGTTTCCAAGGGATTTGCAGAACTCACATTGTGGCACAGAGCAGCGAGAAAAGATAGAGCCCATCTCTGGTATAGCCAAGCCTGAGAAATGAAGCCAAAAGAGCCAAGAGTTGAGTAGGAGTTTCTTCTGCTTCCAAAAGTGTGCACACTGTCTAATAGAGATATTTACTAAGGGGTGGGAAGGCAGGAATGAAACTCCGTGAACAGTTGCCATTCAGTTTGTCCCTCTGCCCCCAGAAGAACAATAGAGCCTGTTGCTAGACAGTGCTGTGTGGCATGATAGAAAGCAACTCTAAATCCTTTGCAGGCTGAGGGACACACTGAAGGGAACCTTTCCACTTTTTTACAAATCTACAGTAGCTGGGAAGAAATGAGACATTCCAAGCTCTCTCTGGACAGGTAGGACCCCATCCAAATCCCATTGAAGACTGGGGAAATACCAATGGGCATCAGATAAGATTTGCAGAATTTACTGTGAGACCCCCAGTTCTGTTAGAGGTATAAAAATCTGGTTAATGATGGGTTTGGGGAGATCCAGACTTAAATTCTACCCCTTCTGAAGGGAGAATGATACTGCAGCTTTAGAAGTCTGTAGCCGAGTTTCCTTTACAGTTATTGGTGATAAATAAGATGCAACTCATGTGATGTATGTTAGATATCTACTTCCAGATGGGATGAATCACATCCCAGCTGTACCAGTTTTCTCACCAGAGGATCCTGGATGACTAGGTCAGACAAAGATATCTCCTTTTAGACAGATGAATCCATCTGCCTTTTTATTTATTTTTTTTTCCTTCTTTGGGTGCACTCCTAAAGGCTAGGAGCATGTGGGCATTTTGTGATCTATCTAGTCATGTAGAATACTGAAAGAGGAGACCTCCACTGGAAGACTCTTTTGAAAATCCTACTGGGTGTTGCTTTACATCTTTAATGACCGAATCACCTTTAGACAATCATCGTTTGAAGTCCTGGCATTGCATTCCACATTTATATAACTTAGCTGAGCAAAAGCCCCATATTTCAGAAGGGTGTTTGACAGAAATTGAATTTCTTGCGCATTCGTCCATGGGAAGAACAGTTCAGTTGCATTTGTTGTAAAATAAATTGCCTTACTGATCCAGAACAGGAGAACTGGGTACCTCATTTGATCCTGCGTACCACCAGGATAGCCCTTTCACCAGCTTGCTGATTTTTTTCAAGGCCTGGATACGCTTTCATTTACAAATAGTGTAAATGTACAGAGAAAGAAAGTGGCAGCCTGATCTCCAAGGCCTGAAAGCTGTTTTGCTGCAACATTAGCAGAGGTTTGGTTTGGTCACCATTTGGAAAGATATGTTAGTGGAAGTGCTCAGACAAAGCAACAGGAGACTAAGTGGAAAAAGACATAGAAGTGAAGTGCAAGGCTATTTAGAAACATAATTCTTGCTTTATGCCTTAGACTTATTGACTGCATTGCTATAATCTGACCAATTAATTGATTTTACTGAGCTGCCCCTTGTCAGTGGATTGCAGTGAGTAGTCCATGAATACTCTTAGCTCATTCTGAATGTGAGGAAAAGTGGATTAGCTTTTTTGCTTTTATTGAAGTGCTTATTTCTACTCACATGCCATAGAGAGAACAGAAGCTAAACAGAACAGATTTAGCTATCTAATTGTTAGGCACTTTAGGTTAGTTGAGATGCATCCCACCGTGGGTTTGCAATTATAGGTATAACACCTTCTAACATCATTAAATCATTCAATCCAGAAATCATCTCATCCATCCTCATATGCCCCAGGCTGGATTAAGTAGACCTAAATCAGAATTGTGAAAAAGTAATGGATGAAAGAGGTAGTTAGCACTGAGTCATTACTAACAAGAATATCATTTGCGTCAGGAAGTAACTTACTGGATCACAGCCTTTTTTTAACAGGGCAGGTCATGGATATTATGGATTGATTACAAAACCTAAAAGTCATTTAATGCAGAAGACTGAGGGCATAGTGGGAGCTAGTTGCCTGAAAAAGTATATGGTTCAGACAGATGGAGCAAACCACGGAGTTGAAAGAGAACAGATAAGACACATTAGCAGAAGATTTGGAATCAGACAGGGAAATGCTAATTCAGTGGCCACTGAAATCCTTGGTGCAACTTGCCCACAGGCATATGGGAAGTCTGTGATAGAAACCAGCATTGAGTCCATGAGTCCTGCTGACACAATGTGTAGTCTCAGTGAATGGTGAACGAAGGGTTCAAGCTTAGTCATAATACAGGGCAGTGTCCTGTCAGTACAGCTTTCTAACAGCTCCATTAAAATTAATTACATATAAGCTCTCATGTTTACCAGAAGACTCTCCAAACTGTAGTACAGAAACTAATTCAGGGGTTAAATAGTGTATCATATATGTGCAGCCACAGATACAGTGGTGGTGTCTGCCACCAACAGTGATGCTGGTGGTAGCTCCTGTTGCCTCTGACAATGGTACTCAGACAAAATAAACTGAGAAATTCTTTCCTGCACACAGGTTCCAGGAACTGGGCAATAAAGGCTTTTGTTTGGATTGTTGCATGCAAGAACCGAATTTGCCCATCTCTAGTACAAGCAGGGTAGAGCAACATGCAAGATCTTGGCTATCTAACGAATTGCTGTGATAAACTAGGGGGGAAAGGCAACTCAGGGGCTAAAGCACATCATTAGGAGATGGGAATTTTAGTCATATCCCTTCTTTGCCTTTCACAAGCCTAAACAAACAGATTGGTGATCTGGACAGAGAAGAATCAGAAAGCTGGTAAACAAGGCTGTTTCCTACAGTCCCTGGCAGAAGCAGGCTATGCACATCCTATTTCGATATACAGTGTGGGGTCACTGAGCAGAGCCTGAAGTACAGGAGCAAGAGCTGTGCTGTAGTTACTTTTGACTCACTGCTGCAAAAAAAATACTCACTAAGGTGAGGATAACATCCAGGGCAGCTGGACACACATGAGTCAGTATGACAGAGACCATGAGTGAAGTGTTTAAGTTTGTTCACTCTGATGCAGAGATGTACATAGTGCTTACGCACTGCAGCAGTGCTGAGCAGGATTTGTCGTCATACTCTGTCTCAGAGCTGGACATCTCATCTGAGGTAGTCATCTAAGCTCCCCTTCTAGTCAATGAATGAAGGCTGACACTTCCTCACTGTGATTCATCAGACCTATCTTTGATGTCAATCTTTGGATGCAATGACTCTCTTTGTAGCAGCCAATCTCTCTGGGCTGGTGATCAAGAGAACAAAGATGACTAGTTGGGTGCCCAGCTTCTGGATAAACAAGGTTAGGTCAAATGCTCTGACTCCACCATGCCCAAATACTTATGTTCATCCTGCCCACAGCTGTGGGACCCCATGGACAAGGAATTTCCATTTCTGCAATAGTCCTTTCTGGTTTTCTGTGGTGTTAGCTTACAGTGCTGAGGCTGATTCAAGAAAAGTGCTCTTGCATAAGCATCATTCATCAAAGAAACAGTCAGTTGGACTGATTTTTGTAACCGGTGATGAGCTGCCAAGTGGAGGCACTGACAGAGACCACACTCAAGGCCAGTCATGATTCTGAAATCACTGCTGCAAGAGTCCCCAATTCATATTGTCTTCTCCTGAGGTTGAGACTTTTATGGCTCTACTGACCTTGCAGATAAGATCTGTACAAATTTATTCATACACTTGTGCTGTCTAGTCCTCAAATTCCCAGACTGTTTCTGTTAACGTGAATAAGGAAGAGTTTTGCTTATCTTATATTTCCTTGATCTTAAATATGTCAGGAAAGATGACTAGGATTTTCTTTGATGCCAGAAAAATATGCCAGCATCAATATAATGCAAGAGTGAAAGAACTGATGTGAATATCCCTCTACACTGCCTAAATTTCAGGTCTCTACATTGGGTTTGCTATTAAAACTGTTTGGGTGCTAAATTAGGCTTGAACTTAGCCTTAGCCACTGCAAAGTAAGTTAGACTTTATTATTGATATAAGGAAAGGATAGATGAAGACATCTCAGGTGTAATTTGTGTGATTTTCAGGCAGTGTTGGCCCTCTTCTATGTGAAATTCAGGTCCTTCCTAAGAGTGTTTAAAATGCAGACCTGTAATTGTAAGTAGAGAGCTTGTGCAAAAGGACCAGTGTCCTTCAGGGCATGTGTTCCATGCTACCTGGCTGGCAGGCTAGTTGCAGGGCAGGGATGGACTCATGAAAGGGCTCTCAGACACATTGCTCTTCTACTCCATCTCTTACAACTGGTTTCTGCACAAGCCAAGGCTTAAGTAATCCTGCTGCCTGTCAGTTTGTCCCCATGATGACGTTTGAACCTATTGGCCCAATGAGTTTCATTTGGCAAAGGGTTTCAAAGATATTGGATACCCACAAGTCTCACAAAAACTGGCAGTTAAGTAGCAGGGAGATATGACCCTCTGAGAGGGAGAGGCCACAATGTGTATGCATCTGTGTGCAGGCCATGTGTGCATGTAAGTAAGCATGCACATGTGTGCCTGCATACGTGTGTGTGTTCACTGTTCCTTGGACATCATAAATCCAGACAGAAGGAAAGAGAAGTCAGTGCTCACAAGTTTCAGTGCCCACAGAATAATTCCTTGCTCTATCTTTTCTATTTCTTCTTTTTTTTTTTTTTTTTTAATCCATTCATCTGTTTCTTCCCCCTTCTTTCTCTTTCTGGCTATGTCATTTGTGGGAGGAATGAGAAGATGAAGGGAGTGAGCCATGCCATGAATCTCTTGATAGACATATTGCATCATATGACTGAAGAAGAGATGAAGCAAATGAACCTTCTCATTAGGTTCAAAAAGGATGAGGGCTCCTTTGCAGCCCC
Source organism: Coracopsis vasa (assembly GCA_026283785.1). Taxonomy (NCBI): domain Eukaryota; kingdom Metazoa; phylum Chordata; class Aves; order Psittaciformes; family Psittacidae; genus Coracopsis; species Coracopsis vasa. The sequence continues at coordinate 14,596 of JANHGB010061835.1, forward strand.
AAGTTGTCTCCATACCAGGACGTATACCATTGTGTTCCTCCTCTGGTATGTACCTGACAGCACAGCTGTGCATTGCAGGTATTTTGGTAGAAGGTCACAAGATAGAGTGAATAAGAGTGATGAAGGCTTTGTGAGAACAGTCAGCTTGTGTTTTGGGAGCAGGGAAGCATAACACCTGCAGAAATTCCCTGGTGGATTGCTGTTGGTAGCTCCCAGTGACAACACCTAGAAAAGTCCAGTTAAAAAGTACTTTGAGGATTCTCTGGAGAGAAGGAATACACATTATGAAGGATGATAGTTATATGCATATATAATGCATATGCCTAGGTACACATATGTATGTATATGCATAGCTAGGTACATGCACGTATCCCTCTCCTTAGCTTTAGCTTCTACTACAAAGACAAGCCAAACTCGAGGGAAATCTTCCCTTGACTTTAACAGACTTTGGAGCAATCCCTTTGTCTCATGTCTTAGACTCTGAGCTCCTTTAGGGCTTGATTCTTCAAGTTGCTTCATACTTTGATTCTGGGCCAGGAAAGTGCTCCTTAGCCTTGTGTTTATCCTTAAATATCTGGGCAGTTCTGTTCATTTTCTATGCACAGGCACCAAGCTGGGTCACACAGGTTGAGATCAAGCCTGAGAGCAGGGAGTCTTTCCTGTGTTGGGCTGATACACAGCACATTATTATACATGCCATCAGGGACATGCAGTAATAATGTATGTAAATTACAGGCATATCTCAGTGCCATCTCCAATCCCATTGCAGGAGAGAGAAGGAGCCCAGTTAAGGCTTGTATATATCTGACAACATGGAGCAAAACTTGGCTAGGAGCTAGATGGGGTTTTGGGGCATGCAAAGACAGAATTGCAGAACTTTTGTGTGTATCTTAATGGGCTTCAGAACTTACAAAATCCATCCATATACTACCTATCCTGATCTGCACCTATGTTGTGGATACGATGGGTGTTGAGAGTTTCTGCTCTGAGCTCCAGAGGATTCTGGTTAATCTCCAGTGTTGGCCAAGACTCAATCAATGCAAATAATTGATTGAGTAGTTCTGTAGAACAGAATAATGTTGGCTATGTTGTGCTACTGAGATTTGAGAAACTTGGGTTCAAAACCCTGCTTCGAATCAAGCAGAGGAAACTTATGAAGCTCATTTTCCCATACCATGGATAAGTGCCCTAACCAGTAGGTTGCTGACTATGAGTACAAAGGGGACATTGCGTCCTTTAACTTCACTTTGGGAATGGCACCTTAGGGGATGGGCACATGAGCAAATTACCACAAGGTAAGTTAGGGTGTGAACTAATAAGATGCCAGTTTTTCTGTGGTAACTGCCCGTGTGAATGCTCTTACCTGCAATAAATACAAGATGGTTCATATATACCAGGGGGTAAGAACATTCACATGGGTGTTACATGGCTCACACCCTGGTTTGACTCCTGGTAACTTGGATCTGTGCCTCTAGCCTTAGTACCCTTGAGAATACATCTTGGAAAAAAACATTAAGCTCTTCCTTTTTACAAAAACCCTAAACCTGCCATTTTTATATTTACAATTATAATTATTTTAGTGCATTTTTCGTTTGCCAGAAATTATTTGCTGAGCTTGACTCCACTGAACTCTTTTGGCAGAGCACAGTTGCACTTGAGATTCATGTGGCCAACCTTAGTCGACATGCACAGATAGTCTACTGATGCCTCACAAGCTTTGAGTGCCTTGTAGTCAGAGACCTTCTGGGCATTGAGATAGTGTTAATATTCCCATTTCTCACAGCCAGCCTCTGAGTCCTGAAGAGGTTTAAACATGTGGAGGTATGAAAGTTAGTCACATAAAACACTATTTAGCCACTGGAGAAGAAGAGGTGGTGTGGTTGAGAGATGAGCAGTGCTTGCAGGTTGCTTTGAGGTCACTGGGTGCTCACCGCTTTTTCAGTGCACTTCCCTTAGGCCTGGGAAATGGCCACAAAGGAAGGCAGCAGCTCTGGAGAGAAGATCTTGATTTCATTTCGTGGCACACTGATCTGGGAGCCTTTCAGGGTTGCAGAGATAGACAACTTTGCCTAAAAGCAGGCTGAGCATAACTGCATGCGCCCAAGTGACTGAACAAGGGAAAATGTCTTTAAAATGTTCCAGCAACTGGACTCAATGTTCCAGTCAAAAAAAATAACAACCCCAAACCAAATCAAACCAAAAACCAACCACTTGCTTAAGGGGTGGGACCTTGTCTCATGATGATCCCAAAGGCTGGCTGACTCAAGTTATCTTGAGGCATCTCCTTTCAAGTTAGACAGAGAAGATTCAATTCATCCTTAAGGAAGCATTCCAGGAATCCGGGACAACTCTGCTCTGAACACAAGGCTTTCTCAGAAAGTTTAAGGACACACTGTTGCTAAGCCTACAAGGATTTGTATTTGTACTCTACTGGGTGACAGCACACTCCCCTAACAGATCTCTGTATGGAATTCACTCAATTTTAGCCATGTAATGCTTAACTATCTGAGCCAATCATCTTACCTCCCCATAGAAAGATGGGCATCTTCTGAAGGCGATTCATTCTTCCTGAGATAGGTATCTTTTTACTGGATGTGATGAATCACTGTCTGGAGTTGCCTATCTTTCTCCATTCACTCTAGAAACAGCCTAAACACCTTCCTTTTAGACAGCTAAAGTTGGGAGGTATGACTGAGTGCCTAAACACCCAACAAATGTCATTGATGTGATGCCAGTTGGTGTCTGGAAGGCTTTTATCTCTATTTTAAGAGTGGCTGATGAGAAGCCTCCAGTGTTTGTCAAGTCCTTGACCTTCCTTGGTGATTTTGCCTGGAGATATGAGGTAAAAGACCCAAATCCTCTCCTGTGCAAACAGGTCAACTCTTCCAATTGAGGCACATAAACAAACTGAAGTAGATACTGCTTTGCAGACTTCAGGAGAAAGAAAAAAACTTGCCATTAAAATGCATTTTAAAATGAAAACTGAATGGCAAGGCAGGTCAACTACAAATACTAAAAAGATGTCAGAAAGAAATGAAAATTACCACCCTTCCCATTGAAAGTAAGTCTTACACTCTGTCCTCAGGTCGAAGCAGAACCTGCCAGTTTTCAGCTTTAGGGTGAGCAACAGGATGTTAATCAGGCCAAAAACTTAACAGGGTTCAAAAGGATTTTTCGATAGAGTATTTTTAGACAATATTTACAGAGATATTACAGATATTCAGAATTGTCACAGTTAATGACATCAAGTATTGTGGGGCTTTTATTTCTGGGCTTAAGGTGATATCTGGATATTGAAGACCAGAATAAGATTCATGCAAGGAAACAATGTTCCACAAATGTCCTATGCAAAGTACTTACATTTTCTTCTGAAGCAGCCGGTCCTGGCCACTCTAGGAAGGGGTTACTAGCCTCAGGTCTGTTAATTCACATTTTCTTGTAGAACTGGAGCATTGTTACAAGCCTGGTGTGCAAAGTGTTAATCCATTTATGGCTGCAATGGGGACACTATGATCTTCATAGAGAAAATAGGAGCAATTTTTCATCACTGCATCCTTCAGAGGGTGGCTGATGGTTTGTGTCTGGCCAATGGCTCAGTATAACTTTGACAATATTTGGGAGAAATATTAGGCTGAGTTGACAACACTGCATGCTAACCATGTTGAAAGGTGATTTAAAAACTTCTTCCTCTGAACTTGCTGTGTAATATTTTTGTGCTCATGAGAAGGATAGGATTCTTCTTAGCAAGCTTCTGTCATCTGGAAACTTAACATCTGGTTTATAGCTTACTCCCCCAGAAGGCAAATCATCCCACCTAGACACCTATCTTAGGACAGAGCAACTCAATCTTTTGAGGCCCTGATCTCTCTGTTAGGAGGACAAAGGGAGGCAAAGTGATATCATTAACCAGATTCCAAACTTTTAGGTTGCTACAGAGAGGTGAGATGAGCTGTGTTCCAGGTAACCAGCTTTGACGTGAGCACTGGTTTCTGCACATGTGAGATTTCAGTCCTGATGAATCAAGAGAGGTGCTTTGCAAATCTGTTGAAGTCCTTCAGCCTTGAGAACCTGTTTAAAGCCGAAATGGTGTGAACTGGCACAGGAGTATAGCCTAGAGGATGGGGACTGCAGCTGACAAATATCACACCAACAGTATTACAGTGCAGAGGTAAAATATGAGGTCACTGTGGCTGAGGAAGCTACGGAAGCTGTTTGCACAGTGTTATGGCTTAAGCAGTTTACTAGTACCTACACGTCTTTTTAAAGCCTAATTGTGCTAACACTATAGCAACCCTGACTCCAGGGAAGTTTTTAACCAAGCTATGAATCTCTGGAAGCTTCCTTCTTGCTTTGTTTCAGACCTCTACAGTGAGAAAATCTCTGTTTCCAGACTGATTTCATAAGCACAAGCCTCACAGTTTCATTAGGCTTTTGTGGATGTGTGCTTAGATGAGACAACTTGGAAATGGGGAGATTTCCTCAGAGCAACCTGAGCAAGTGAGAGATGTCATTGCAAATAGTGTGGCTTTGCAGCGTACAAGTTTGGTCTTCACGGACCTTCAAAATTCCACAGCAATTTTTTTAATGATGGTTATTCCATTCTTACTGTTATAGCAAAAGTGATAATAATTTAATTTCTAGGTAAATCCAAGTTTCAGCTTTGCAGAAAATTAAACAACTTTGACTGTATTTTTCTCTAATTGAAATATTCATTTAGTTTCCTGTAACTCCACAATGTCTGAACTTTTCTGCTCTTCGCATCATGTTTCACCTAGGTTTCAAGAAACTCTTTAATTTGATGCAATATTTGGAAAGTCAGAGGAAATGGTGGGAGTAGCAAGCTCAGCTCTTTGGCATAACTCTGGTCCATGTCTCCTGGGCTTTCTTATCAATACTGAGAGCTTGGTCTCAGAGGTGACTGGGGACGTCAGCAGTAATTGATTGATAAGGTTTTATTGCAAAATACTCTGCATGTGTTGGATTCAGTAAATCCAGAATTAGTCCTATTGTACATTTTTTGTATGCAGACGTCTATGAGTATATGTCTCAGTTCGTGAACTGAGTCCTGTCCTGAGAATCTTCAGCATTAGGTGACTGATAGTTTGATCCATTTAAAAGTGGGTCTGTGATATAAGGCTCTATGGGCTCATTTCTTAAGATGACAATGAGGATTTCACCACATTTTTTCCATTTCATTCAGACAACTTGTATTGGACTGAAATGCATTTTTGGGAAGAGCTTTCAGTTGTGATCTTGAAAGGGAGGGAGAGCCCATCCTTTCTGTTGATGGACCTGGCCACTTTGGGATTCATTAACTTCACTGTACTTCAGGTCTACCCCTCAGCTGAATTTGGCTAGTGTCAGTGAACCATCACTGGTTCCCATTTCAATGTTAGAAAAAAGCCCTCATGTAATCCATGTATCTGGCTGGGATTTTGTCCCCAGCTGAGTATGTAATTTCAAGAGAGCTCTGTGGACCACTGAAGGCCTGGGAAACAAGTAGTTCTGTATTCTGTCCTGGGTTTGGTGATGTTGAGATCACTGCTGATCACGTCTATTTGCTACCTGAGCAGCAGAAAACATAGATGGGATGGGGGAAAAAAAACAACTGTCAGTGTGTCTTTTGTAATATATCTGTTCTAACAGCAATGAGGTGTGTTTCTGGCTTAGAGTTAGCTGTACTGTCACAGTACCTATTACTAAGGACCTTTGGTGAACTTTATTTGCTGTTTTCTGTCTCAGAAGCAAGAGCGCTATTAATTTATTAATAACTTCATTTATTTTTAAGAGATAAATTAATTTGATTGTTTTCTATAAGCTCAACTCTCTTACAAGGGATTCTGGCTGCCTCTAGTGTAACAGTTTTGTTGCTATTTCATACAAGCTTTTCTTAATATTTTAAGCTGAAAAAGATTCAGGAATTTAGATTTTTTTAAAAACTGTTACTGCTGTTAGATACTTCATTTGTGCAAAATGGAAGTTTTTGGAGGAATACGGGCTGATGTCCATCTTGTAATAGCATCTCTCAGCAGAGAGGTGTATCAGTGTGACTGCTGCCTCTCTTTAATACAACTTTTAGTCAATTTTGTACTGCCTGAGGCTTTAGAAGGAACTAGGATCCAGGTCTAAGGGTTTGCCTCTGTGTGTAAGTTATAGCAAATTAAACTCATGATCAAGTTTCTGCGGTGCAAGTTACCACACATCAGCTGACCCTTGGCAACTGTCTGCGTGCTCAATGCTAGCCTGCAGCAAGTGAGGTAATTAGACTTTGCTTACCCACAATAAAAAAGGGTTAATTTAAATCACATTCGCTAGCATTTGCTGTAGGCTAGGAATCCACATATGTAGAATTGCTGTGGGTCAACTAGCAAGTAGCAATTTGAACTCCACTTGGTTGACCATGAGATTGAGCCTTAAGTGGAGATCTCAATTTATGATGTCTGTGTAGTGATTCCTTCAGGACGTACTCTAGGACATCCATGCTCAGATATCTGCAAAAGAGACATCTTCTTCTGTCTCCTTTACAGTTGATAAAAAGGAGAAATGGATGAGGGGCCTCCACATGCCTCTTCAAAGGAGCTTGGGTCTCCCAAAGTTCTTGTATCTGCCAATCCCACAAGCATACCTCAGAAACTATGCCCTAAATGTGACTTACCTCCTTTCAAAAAAGTGTTTCTTTTTAAGATACTCCACTGCAGATTATTCAAATGCATGCACTGTTGACTACTTGTATTTCAGGGTTTGTGGGGAATAAATAGCACTTAATATATTTGCAATCCAGGTTGCTATGAGA
>JANHGB010061850.1:9342-23406 GCA_026283785.1 Coracopsis vasa
GGTGTCCCTGCCCATGGCAGGGGGTTGGAACTGGATGATCTTAAGGTCCTTTCCAACCCAAACCATTCTATGATTCTGTGATTCTATAAGGTAGCCTGATATATTAGTATAAACTTTATACTGTCTGGTGATGGACACTTGCCTATGGCAGACCCTTTCCTAGTTCGTTTTATAATGACAACACCCAGTTTTCATACAGTTTCACTCATCATTGTTTTATGAGGGGCCACTGTGCTTAGAAGGTTCAAAAAGCTCAGCTGCCTCCTCTAAGTAAAGACTGAAATAAATGAGAACTAAATGAGAGGAAAATAGACAAAGCCTGCAGTTAAAGGGTCACAGTGGCAACTCCTTTGCAGGAGGAAAAACATTTAATTAATGCTCTTTCTTTATAATTTGCCTGGAAACACAGACTGAAAAGCTGACCTGGGTGGTCTTGTTTCAAAGGAGTTAAAGGAAAGATATTTTCTTTGCGCAGAGGAGCCTGGAGAAATAGGCACAAGCTTTTCTTGTCCCAAGTCGGAGAAAGGAGTCAAGTGTGGGAACAAGTGCTGGGACGCAGAGATGGGCAGACACCAGGAAACTGCTGCCTGTAAAACTGATCCCTGAAATCAGCAGTGATCAACCAGGAGCACAAGTGGTTAACAGGGACCAGCAGCAGGTTTTATGTTGCTTATGACATGATACTGGTTGTGCGTCCCAAGGACTGGGCTGGGACAGCCCTTCTGCTGGAGCAGAGCCATGCAGCCTCACTTGCTGACCCTAGTGAACTGGTAAAACCCATTCATTAACAAAATACCACTGCTATTATCATCCTGGAAAATAATTGAGAATGGTGAAGCTCCCAGTACCCTCCAGTGCCCTATTTGTGCACAGGTCTTCCCCTGTTTTGTAAGCACTGTTTTCATCTTTCCCCCTTTTTATGGTTATTACTATTATTACTGGGATTATTGCTGTGCAGAGTGTCTTTCTATGTGAAAAGTTGAAGTTACAGTTTCACTCCTAGATGGCAGTATGAATTATTCCATGGGCTACCCTATAATCTTTGGTCATGTTGTACAGCAAGGTAATTGATTCCCAAGTCACTAAAGCTAACTAACACGACTGTAAATCTAATGCTTGAGCACTGTTTGCTATTAAAAAGTCAACATCTACAATAGTTACTGCACTGCAATTACTGGGAAAATGCTGATTTGCTCTAGACTTGGAGCAGGGAATAATTGCAGCCTCTCTTGAGATCCTAAGTGTGATAATTGGTGGTGAATGGTGGGGTTTTACGCTGGTGATCACGTAGGTTGTCTCCCTGCATGCTTATTCCCAGAGCACTTATAGCATCACCAGTCTTGCAGCAGCCAGTGCTGGGCTTGGTGCTTCTGCTTGCATGTGGCCAAAAGAAATGAACCCTCTAGGAAGAGCACTCAGGTTTTGAGCTGGTGCAGACCTTCAATAGAGTCTGAGCATTGTGCCAATGCACCCCACAGAAACCTGCACCCTTCCACTTCCCCAGTCAAGTATGACCTCTACATTCAGGCCTCTTGGCTTGAGCCTAGCTAAAAACATGTCATGCCACTAGAGTTTGAACTTTCCAGGGTGATATGTTGGATACGTGTCAAGTGGGCTCTAGCTTTTGATTCTTCAGAGCAGCAGGGGCATGTGCAGAAGCCATCACTTTGCTCTTCAAACCCACAGGGGAAGCTCTGGAGATCAGGATGTAGTTGGTCTCTAGCCTGCTGGCTTTCCTTGGTACCACATCCATGGGAATGAGGAGAAGGCTACAAAGCTCCCCTTGAGAAGATGGATGGCGTATCTCAAGGTTTCTGATAGTTATTTCAGCTATAATTCAGACAGCACCCAGAACTGGAGAGTGGAGACCCCACAACAGGCCATTCTGCTCCGGTCAGGGAAGGAAAGCACCAACCCTTGAGAGGAGCTGATTTCAATAGCAGTTTCCCAAACATTTTACATAGAGTTGTATGAAATATCTGGAGGGAAATCTGGAAATCATCCCCTTTCATTAGAAGCTCTTTTTCCTGCCGCCTTCCCCTTGCACAGAAACAAGCAAGCCCAAGCAAATAAACAAGACACTCCATAGGAAATACCCCGTTTCCCTCTCAGCCTTTTATTCCTTCAAACCAAAATCCTTAAACTGGCTGGAGATGCCTTGCTGCTTGTAACAAACAGAATTGAGAAGCTGCCACCCCCTGCTTTGATGCAAAACCATCTTTCTGTTTCATTTCCCAAACTAGTGAAGACAAGTGATTTCTGCATCACCAAGTGACCAGGGACATTGCCACATAAATGACGGTGCAGCATCGTAAATGTCATTTTTATACACTCCCTGGCAGAAACAGTGAATAATAATAAGAGGAGGAGTAGTAGTAACAGTTATAGTAATGGCTTAGAAAAAATGATTCCATTGACCCTGGAGTTAACAAGTGCACCAGTCAAACACCAGCATCCTCCTTGCTGTTAGCTCAGCATGGACAGAGCTCATTGTGCATCCTGCTTTGGTTGTGAATGGTCACCAACATGGCCATGGGCTCCACGTGGCAGCTGCCTGCAGGCTGCCTGCACGGAGACACCTTCCTTCCTTGCAGCACTTGCTCCCAAACTGAGGGTGGATGCGTGAAAATGGTCCTAATGAGCAGAAGCAGAAAACCAGTGTGGAGGAAAGGAAGAAAAAGAAAAGGCAGAAAAAGCAAACCCAGAAGAGATCCAGATGGAAAGAATACTCTTAAAAATGAGTCTGTTTAGCAGTGGTTGTGTTTATATTGCATCTGAGCATTATTTCACTTGTGTGGCTGTTCATATATCACTGTGCTAATGAGGCAATGAGTAACTAGGTGCCTGTACACTGCAAGATGCTTGATTTCCACCGAACAACCCAAACCCCCTCAAAATAAGGTTTGAAACCCAAAACCAAACAGCTGGGGTGCTTTGGGAATAGTGGTAAGGGAAGAAAAGAGAGCACTAGGCTCAGCTCTGTACCCTCAGGAGCTGGCTGGGGGTCTGCAAAGCTCCTTCCCTTGGCTTTCCTGCACCTACAGACTGGCACACGAGCTGTGTTTACTCTGGTCCCACTGGGTGAATGTGAGAGGAGCAGGAAGAGGCCCCTGCCCTACCCTGGGAAACAAAAGACAAAAGCAGTCTGCATTTATCCCTGGTTATCCTGCAGTTGTCTGGGCCCAAGGAGCACCATGGCCTGCCCCCTGACCACACTGCCCTGCCACACCATCCCCAAATCCCTCTAAACCTGAGCAATTAAAGCAGCGCAAACAAGGGGCTGGGGCTTACAGCGGGACTGAAATGTTAATGGATGGAATGTCCAGCGTGCTCATTTATTTATGGCTTCTTCAGCCTACAGTAACTACAAGCAGTAATTGGATTGTGCTCGGCATGGCCAGATTGATTTGCTACTTAATAATAAACCCGGGTCCTCTGTTGATGATGAAATCCCTAGAAACAAGGAGCTAGGGTGAGAAACGCATTCGAGGTGCGATGCTGACTTCGAAAGCTCATGTGGCTGTTGGTGCAGAGCAGGATCTTTGCCAGATGAAAACTGCAGGCTGTTAAAACACGCTCTTTGTGGCCTCCTGTGCCCTCAGTGGAATATTCACCAGCTTTGTCAGGGCTGTTATTTAGAGTTTTGACAAAGGGCAGTGAACACAGTGTATTTTGCCATAGTTTTCTGAAGGTCGTGGCTAACCCCCAGTGCGATGTGCAGTGGCCTCTGGTTGCCTCTGAATGAAAAGTGGCATTTAGACTTAATTGCAAAGCAGCACTGGGGAGCTGGACTACCCAAACCCTTCATCTGGAGCCAGCAGAGCCTAAATATAACAAACCAAGCCCTCTGCAGGTGGGTGTTCATGCAGATGGGACTGTTTCTCTCCGTGGGTCTCATCAACAGCTCAGGCAAAGAGATGGGAGCAGGTGGTTTGTGCCCTTCTGATCCCTTCTTCAACCAAACACTCTGGCCCTACTGGCAGCAGCTTAAGGACCAGAATTATGGCTACAGCATCTTTAAGATGTTTTTAAGGATGCCAGCCCATCCAGAGGCATAAACGTCACCTGACTTTCCTTGGGCTTTGCCTTTCTGAGCAGCCATGATGCCAATGCTCTTCCCTCAACCATGAGCTCATGGCCATGGCAAACATTGATACCTGAAGCCACCTAAGGTTTCCTGAAGGGATGATATCCCTAGGATGGCTGTGCCTCAGATCACTCCAAAAAGTGCTTAAGACTGCTTTGCATCCAGCATTGGCTAGGCTGGAGGAGCTGACCTTGCATTTTGGGTGCTATATAGGCATAGAAGATGCTTGTGAAAGGGCACATTTGCGCCTGTGCTACAGTGGTCAATGAAACTGCAAGAGCCACAGGCACAGGAATGGGCACAGCCAGGGGTCCTGACGTTCAGGGTATCTCCATCCTTGGCACAACAAGAAATGTCTTAACTCAGAACCCACTTTCCCCTCCTTGAATGTCCTTGAACACAATAAAACCAAAGTTTGCTGTAACAAGGCTGGCAGTTTGCTTGTTTTATGGACTCCTTCCTGTACATATGCATATGCTTATGTGCAAAATTAATGTATGGTTGTTGCTCTAATGATGATGTATTTCAGCAAGAACCAGGGCTAATGGATGGCTGTGCAGAAGCACTTTTAAAGGCAATCCTGAAAGTGCTGTGCATTGCGCGCCATCAGTTTAATCAAACCTTATGAGTCCAAGATGACTAGAATTGCCCAGCTGCAACAGATTGTGTTTGGGGGGTTTAAAGTTGTGGGACTGCTCCTTCCCTGCCCTCTACACTGTTAAATGGAGATGAGTAACGAAAAGCAGGCAGTGATGTGGGAGAAGCCCTTCCTGTTGAGCACCATGTGGAGCTTGCACTGGGATGGACGGGATGCAGTGCCCGCTCTGCTGGAAGTTAATTCTAGAGACAACAGAGCGGGAGAGTGCGATAGGATTCCTCTGGTCCTGCCACCTTCATTGCTCTCCCCTGGAGTGGGTGGGAGATCCCTAGTCTTCTCCCAGCAGTTTGGGGATTACATGCTGCTCCCTCTTCACTTGGCTCCCCTCAGTATAAAGTCACTGATTCAGAGAGCAGAGTGTCTGTCCCCATCCCTGCCTTGGTTATCCTTAGTACCAAAGGAACAAGGGAGAAACCCCTGAGAGGAAAACTCCAGATTATTCATGGAATGACAGCCTGTCACCAAATAAATAAACAGAGCAAGAAAACCAGGTCATGCCTGTCATCGCCAGTGCGAATCCCCTCTGATGCTGACAGCCCTCATGTTTCACAGCTTGTGTAGACAGTTGCCTTTCCTTATGGGATAATTGCAGACCCGGATAGGCGATGTCTGACCAGGCTTTCTGTCCCAGGGTCACCCACAATGGGTGGTAGATGTCCTGCCTGTGCCCCCAGATGCTGCAGAGGTCTTCTGCTGTGCACTACTTTTCCTCTGCTTTATTGGCCAGGGTGGAAGGAGATGGGGAGGTCAAGCAAAAACGCTATCTCAGAATTAAAAACACAGGTAAAGTCTTCTATCTTGATGTCCAAGGCTATGGGTTATGTGCATCTAAACCAGCCCTACCACTAAATCCCTGATTTTGGGAGAATTAAAGTAAGGCCAGACTTATGATATGACTTTACATCCTAGGGGAGTAAAGTCATCTGACTCAGCCTTGAGCTCAGGGGGATCCTCTTGAGCATCTATCATCTTCACCTCGTATTTCACCTTTGGAAATACGTCACCCTTGCTCTGAAAATGAAACCCTCCTGGTTTGCACAAAGCAGATTCTTCCATAGGGAACAAGTTGATTGCATAAATCTACTCTCCTTTCTCCATAGGTACCTCTAAGGAGCGTGCTGCTGTGAGGATGGACACAGCCGTGGGCAGCAGGCACATTTAATGCTGTCTGCATGGTCAGACCCTGGGCAAAAGGGGCTGTTTTGGTACACTGGAAAAGTGTTGCTGAAAGTAGCTTTTGGCAGAGAAAGCACTCATGCCAGAATGCCCTGCAAAGTCACGTTATGCTGGAAGTCACACTTGTGGTGAAAGAGTGGGAAAATTCCTAATAATCTATTTTGACTTTTCCTAAAAAATAATAATAAAAAAGATTATTTTATATTAAAAAAACCCACTAAAGAGGAGCATGTACTCTAAATGCTGCCACAGTAAAGACAACGTGGTTCAATTGCCCCAAACATTTGGTGGTGTATTTCAAAATCTGAAATGACTTATTTGAGGCAGGGCCCAGCATAAAAATGAGGCAAGAAACCCTCAGAGAATGAGAATCCCATTTCTGACATCTTTCTAATCTCAGGAGGGTCAGCTGTGTTTCAGAAAGGCAGCACTGCAATAGCTGTGTCTTTCCATTCTTGATCACAAACCGTCTCACCCTTAGGGTGATGCGCAGCTTCCCCACACAGCTCCACTGCTGACTGCCTGGCATGGGGGGATAGAACCTCCCATAGTCTGAGACAAAATCAGTTTTGTTCTGCAGATTTGAATGTTTGAAGTATTTTATACCTCTTCCCCATTCTGTGCACATTATACATTCTTATCCCTGCATAAGAATATATAATGATAATATATTCTTATTCTTTATATCGAAGACAAACTTAAACCCACAGCTACAGGGCTTGATGTTTCAGCTCAGGTAGCAAATGAAATAGTATTGCTGAGGATGACCGATCCAGTGTGTGTGCCGTTGGCTGTGTTGATGGCCATCACAACAGGGGTGCCAGCTGCATCATTACGATACCCTCTGGCAGCAGATCAGCAGCTGCAAGAGTGTACAGGATTAGTAATAAATCAAATGCATCCTGTGAACACTGTTGCAGGATATGATTAACTTTCACGTATGCCAATAGCACCGTGAGCCAGCTCCTCCGTTACTATAAAGCTGCCTAATTCTTGACTTCAGGATTTGGCTTGGTATATGCTCATTTGAGACTCGCAGCCAGTTTGCCCATATCAGCATATATCATATTGGCTTCTCTGTTCAAGGTCAGGTCCTGGTAAATTAGCAATTTACAGTGAGGGAAAGCTTGCCTCGCAGCAATGGGTGGAGATTCATATGGGTTGCTTTGCATGCTAACTATTGCATTTCAGGAAGATATGTAAGATAGTAGATCTAGGGACAAGGGAGCTTGTATGGGTTCCAAGCAACAAACCTAAGATCCACAAGAGACCACAATGGACAAAGCCACCAGACAAATGTTCAGACTGAAGTAAATGACACTGTATTTCCAACACCCATTGTAGGATGCCAGGGAAAGTGTAAGGGGACGGAGAGTCCTCCATCTCTGCCCCTCACTCTGGTGCCTAAGAGCCCATACAACCCTATGCCTCTGGAAGCTCTCCATCAGGCCAGTGTAAATCAGTAGTAAGTTCACTGTCATAATTCACATTTTTCCCAGCATAATGGACAAGATTTAGCCTGTTAATAGCTCTCCATTCATCATCCCTCCATCCTTTTTCCAGATCAACTTGAGACCTGCAATTGGAATGGGGCTGGTTAACACTGTTATGAGCTGAAGCATCCCAGGTAGCAGGGAAGATCCTAAAATCTCTCTGCAGAAACTCATCTTCCTTCTTGCCACCATGGATGTCTGAAAGAAGACAAGAGAGAAAGGGCTGATGCTGGAGACCTATGGGGTGGAAAACCTATCGTTTGAGGTGCAACCCTGTGAGGCAATCTGTGTTTTCCTGGTGCTTCCTGGAACTTGTCTTGTAATGACATGACTATGATCTCTCTGAATTGTTGGCCTTTGCAGTGTTTGAGTTTCCTGGTGACTCCATTGTGAAGGGCCCTATTCACTCAGGCCTGTTTACCCAGCTGCTGGAGATTCTTCTGGGCTCAGGAGCTGTATGTAGCACCATGGATTGTGGGAAAGAGAAAGCTCAGGAAAGATAAGCCTTAGGAAAGCATCCTGCTGGAAATGCCGTTATTTACAATGCACAGGGTTGGGATTTGGGCTTCCAATCAGTCTTTAGAAGAAGACTCCCACTGAAGAAAGGAAAGGATATGGATCTGAAAACTCTGAGAACCATCTCAGCTTGCCTGGTGTACTAGCAAAGCACTGCCTGTGTACTAGAGCAGCTTCTAGCTAAAGTCTAGGAGAGGGTCTGAACATCCTTTCTCTATGGAGCCTTTTCCTGCATAATAGGAAGAAAAGGCTACCCTAACCCTAAACTTAACCTTAACCCTAACTCTAACCTTAACCCTAACCTTACACATACACCCCTTACCTTACACATACAACCCCTTGTTCACGCAAAGCACAGAGCGCAGTGGTGGTCCCAACCCCAACCCAACTGTGATTCATGCAGACATTCAAGACTGTGTGCAGAAGCATTAGATGTGCATGGGGCCTTGCAGGGAGGTGCAGTATTCTCTTGCTTCCTCCCACAAGGTGCAGGATGGTACCCAGACACCGAGTCACTGCCTCTGCTCACTCACCCACACACAGAGACTGAGCGGAGCCTTTCACTCTCACTCAAGAATATGTGTAAAGGGACCATAATGAGGAGAAGAAATCCAATCCTTTTAAGCCCAGCTGCTTGGATCATGGGTAAATCTGTGGGCTGGAGTATGGGGAAATTCCACAGATCTGGATTTCTTCTAATTCACTTTGCTCTGTGCAGCCCCACCATTGCCAAAAGGTGACAAATTTCCCATCCTGATGCTGGGCTTGTCTCAGACAGCCACAGAGAGAGAAACACCATCAATGAACAGTAACTGCTTTCTCTTAGAGAGCAAGCGAGAGGAGCAGCAGTAGTAATAATAAAAGGACAAAGACACACTCAGCCTCTAAGCAGCTTAGTCTTCAATAAGCAGTTCTTTGAAAGGAAATTAATGGAAAAGGTTACAAGCCTTCTCTTGAGCCGAGCATGTCACACTGCTCTGTCACACCATTCCTAGGAATGGAGCAACTCCGTGGCATTTCTTTTCATTTCAGATGCCCTGGAAGGCTGTGTTACTCACTGAACCTTGCATTTTTCCTTTCCCTGGTTGCACAATGCACTGAGGAATTCCTTGTGGGTGATTCAGTGGGTGATGCCCAGCCCAACCTGCACACCCACATAGGAATCAAAACAGCATCCTCTTGCTGGACACAGGAAACCTGCCTATTGCCTCCCAAATCTGCTTTGGGAACAGGAAATCATGAAAAGGAGGGAAAAAATATTAGGGTTGCTTGAACGATGCTGTCCCTTTACCTCTGGGATACAGCAGCACATGTGGCACAGCTGGGAAATGGGACTAAAGATTGGAACGGGAAACAGATCTTGGACTTTGCAAACACAAAGTTGCCCTTCTTATGTAGCTGGGCTCTGTCACTAGGTGGTACTGTGCATCGCAGCTTCATGCCTTCTCCTAATTCCTCGCTCCTGTGTTTGTCCATCCCCTGGGTTAGAGGTTTTACTGTTAAATACTGTGCTTTGAGAGAGGGAACCTGTTCAAGTCTTCTTATGTACTCCTGACTTCACACACCTTTATTGCTGAAGGCAATTAAAGACTTCTGGCTTGGCTAACGTCCAGTGCTAGTGCCTGATTTCGGTTTCTGCTGTCAAACAGCACGTGCTTAATGCAATCTCGCAGAGCCATTTGGTGATGGGTTATGACATCTTTCATCTCCAGATGCTCAGGCTCGTGAAAGGGAAGGAAAACCCAAACAAGCCAGGGATGGTTCCATACAAACAGGGAAAGAAAAAGATCTTTGATTCTCTTCCTTTTAACGAAACCCTTGGCTCTTTGAAAGATCTTTATCAGTCCTACCACTGCCTGGGAAAGGACAACAGAGAGGGTTGTTGGATTTTCACTGCACTCCTTTGGCTTTCTGGCAAAAATCCATGTTCAAGGGATTCAAAAGAACTTGTGAAAAGGGGTATTGCTTGCTTGTGCAATAAAGCCTGAGCAGTCCAAGAGCAGCAGTTCCACACAACACACCTACCCTTGTTTAACACCAGGTCCTGTTGCATGTGTTTTGTGCAGGGAAGAAGATTGTTAATCCAACTTTGCTCCCAATGTATGATCTCAACACTGCACAAGCACTTTCACTTCTACCAGCTGCAGTGGTGAGGCCCTGGCACAGGGTGCCCAGAGAAGCTGTGGCTGCCCCATCCCTGGCAGAGTTCAAGGCCAGGTTGGACACAGGGGCTTGGAGCAAGCTGCTCCAGTGGAAGGTGTCCCTCCAGCCTGGCCTAAGGAATGTTCTGCAAGCAGAGTTTTCATCTCCAGTGGAAACAGAGGACTGAGGGCACCTCAAGTGAGGTCAGAGTTTGGATGGAAGACTCTGGTCTTGGTGAGCTGAGGCAGCAAGGGAGCGTGTGTGCCCGCACACACGTGTCATGGAGGAGAACAGGGATACAGGGAAGTGGGGGTCGTGCATCCTGTTAGAAACTCATGTGCTCAGTGATGGTTCTTCATTAATACTTTGCAAGCTGCACACAGGGGGGACCCGAGGAGCTGCTCCATGGACACACAGAGCCCGTTTCAGGGTCACGATGCTGATACTGGGTGAAAACCAAACCCAGCCAGTGCCAGATCAATGCATCTTCAGTGGCTCCAGAGTGTCCCCCCGTGTGACCCAGAATGGGAGCAGGTTTATAGGCTGTCACGTAACCTCCTCCTGCCATTCTGTGGCTATGTAGGACACGGAGCCTCCAGGGAGGCTGCACCGCTGACACACTGTTCTTCATTTACTGAGGGCTGTGCTGCAACGTGTTCATCAGCAGATGGATTATCTGGGCCAAATCCTGCACTCGGGGATACCCAACACATCTCCTAATGGCTTCATTAAGCCTCCTGATCGTGCTGAGCCACAGAGGCAGTGTGACCCTGGGATCTGTTTGCAGCCTCTGAACAGCTTCCCATTGTCCCATGTGTCCCATGTATCCCCAGCAAGCTGCCCAGCACACAGCCACAGGGCATGGCACAGGGATGGTGGGACAGGGCAGGGGACACAGCCACCAGCCACCCACAGCGGGGACACCCTTTTGGTGTGACAAGGAGCATGTGCCCACCCCAGGCACTAGGAAAGGCAGAAGGAAATGGATGGGTGGTGGGAATGTTCCATCACCTCCCCAGCATGTGGGTTTGGGGTTGTTTTAAGTTAAAAGATGGGCTGGCCAAGGCAGATTTCAGCCCCTGCTTGTCATTTAACCTGAATCCTCCTCAAATCATGGCTCTTGAGAGAAGCCAGGTCCCAGCTGCATGTGCTCAGCTCTAAGTGAAAATGACTATAAACCCTTTTCTAAGGAGAGCCAACCCTTCCATACCCCACCACCAACACAAATCAATGTCCTCTTCCTTGCTGGGGAAGGAGTTGACCTTATTCCCAGCTATCCCTCTTCCAGAGCTATTAAAGCACCCCAAAAGAGCTTCATGCTGCTAAAAACTCCTGCCCCTGGTAAAAGGCTGAAATAGGAAGAGCTCAAGCTCAACCACCTCTTGGGAAATGGCCCCAAACTGCATCCCCACAGCACAGGCTGAACCCTTTCTGGTTTGACAAAGAGTTTAAGCAAATGATCCAGGCTTCCTCACATCTGGTTTGATGTTAGCACTAACCCAGATTTAAAGGCCAGCAGGAAGGTTTTCCATTGGATTTGACATAGAACTACTTCTTGCCCCGTAATTCCCACATCAAGCCTGGTTTGCAGCGGAGCTGGGGGAGATCTTTAATGTTACACCTCATCTCAATGCAGAATTGCCACTACTTTTTCCATTCCCTCTTTATTCCATGGCTGAGTTTGTTGGGCTACATCCTACAGAGACTCCCATGAAGAGCTCCTCAACTGCTCCAGGAGTCTCTGAACTGCAAATTTTAGGGCTCCAGCTCAAAGCTATAATGGAAATGGAGCCATCATTCAAAAGGAGAGAAGAGGAGGAGCATCTCCCTGTCATTTAGCACTTGAGCCTACCATATACAGACCCATGCCTTTGTATTAACTCTTTTTGAGATGCAGAGTTTGAGTGACAGTATAACTCTTCTTAGGAAGAAACCTTTATCTCCATGACTCAGCCAAGGGACACACTGCACCAGGGTCCTCAGCACCATCCTGGAGCAAGCACTGCAATCGAGCTCGGCCATCTGAGGTCAAGGAGTTGGTTTCTTATCCTATTTTAACAGTAGATGGGACCAGGTGGCAGAAAGAGAGAAGAAATGCAGTTGGCCCAAGCTGTTGGTTCAGTTTCTATTTGTCTGCTTCAATTCTGTTTGATGCTGAAGCTGTTACTTTTGGTACATCCCACAAAGATGCTGCACTGCTCTTCTGTGCATTAGCCAAGCAGAGCAAGCTCAGCAGTGACCAAATCCTGTCTGGTTCTTGCTCTAATCCCCACTCTCTCCATTTTACCTAATAATCTCTGTGTTGCTCTATTTATACTGCTCTGCTGACCTCGTGCCTCTCCTGCACTCCCTGTCTAGGAAAGCCAGGGATTAGGCTTGTGCTTTATGCAGGCATATACCCAGGTGATGTGCTCAAATCCTGGCTTCAGACTCACAATCCCATCCGGTCCTTTTGGTTTTCCTTGGGTTTGGAGACGAAAACTTGTGTGAGGTGTGGGGTTTGAAGGACAAAACCCCCACAGCAGCTCCCAGCCCCATCTGCAAAGGTGGGCACCCACAGGTGATGATGGGGATGAAGAGCTGAGGATCCCCTGGGTGTCATTTACACTCTTCATAGCAAACTGAACTGACCATAAATATAAGCAGAAAAGATAAAGAGGAAAACAGACAAACATAAGCCATTGTTGGGTGGATGGGAAGGTTCAATTCTGTGGCTTAAAGACCAGCCTTTGTGGGCCCAGGGATGGAGCTCAGCCGACAGTAACAAGCTCATCCAGGAATCCCGCTGCCCTTGGCTATTAGCTCTGCTTTAACATGGATGCTACAGGACACGGCTCTCCCTCACTAGCAGCGGTCTGTCCTCGGGGAGGCTGTGACAGCACACAGGCACCAGCCTGGTCCCTTTGCCTGTGCATTCAGCCACCTCCCTACACCGCACCTGATCCCCATGTCCTGCTCTGGGGTAGCACTCAGAGCCCCAGCGCCTCTCGGCTCTCCTGTGTGTGACGAACATGGGGATGCTTCCCAGGGGGCAGAAAACCTCACAGAGTTCCCTGAGTCTTCCCCCAGACGCCTTCAGCTCCCGACCAGGCTCTTCCAGAGCCACACGCATTCAAATCAGATGCAAATCTCTCCACTGCAGGAGCAGTGATAGGAGCCTTTGTGCCTGTGTGTAACTGCAATCTGAGGCCTGCTCTCCTCTAAGAGAAATGTCTATTTAACCTCTGCACTATCATCTCCATATGTCCATCTGCAGCAGCTGATAGGGAAGCACTGAAGGAAGCTGATAGCATCTTTCATTTCTCATGGGTAACCCCACGGCTGCTCTGCTGCCAACCAGCTCATTTCCCATTGTACAAGGCACCAGCTGCATCCTCCCAGGTCCTAACAGCCCGGTTTCTATCTATTCAAAGCCTGTCATTTCTACCAGCATCATTAACAACAAGATTTGGGACAAAACGTTTTGCACCTTGGGTTTTTTGTTCATTGTATAGTCACAGCTGGGAGAAGGAGGTTTGTTTTGGGCTTTGCAAAGGAAGCTGCTAGCAGAATGACAGTCTTTGTTCTTTCCAGGGTGCTGGGAGAATTAGCACTTCCACAATTCAAGTCCTTAGGAGGCCATTCAGCCCCAAAGCTCTGAAGAAAACTGATGATAAGTTCCATTAAGCAAGCAGAGATGGGCAGGAGCTGGCACCACTGATCACAGCCCTGCTCACCTCCAACCAACAGCCCAAAGGCCTGAGAGATCAGGCACCAGCACCAAGAGAAATCCTTTCTGCCAAGTTCAGCAACGCACTGAAGAGCCTGGACACTGAGAGCCAGGGCCAAGGCTCAGATCTGGCCTCTGCATGGGTGATGTGAGTGAGAGTCCCAGCACAAGGGGGATGTGGAACTCCTGGAGTGAGGCCAAAGGAAGCCATGGAGATGCTGCGAGGGCTGGAGCAGCTCTGCTCTGGAGCCAGGCTGAGAGAGCTGGGCTGGGGCAGCCTGGA
>JANHGB010061850.1:23506-34629 GCA_026283785.1 Coracopsis vasa
CAGGGTGCCCAGAGAAGCTGTGGCTGCCCCATCCCTGGCAGAGTTCAAGGCCAGGTTGGACACAGGGGCTTGGAGCATCCTGCTCTAGTGGAAGGTGTCCCTGCCCGTGGCAGGAGGGGTGGAACTGGATGAGCTTTAAGGTCAATTCCAACCCAAATCATTCTATGGTGATCTTATGATTCTATGGTGTGGAAGCTGTCTCTTGCACTTGTAAGACAAGCCCACAATGCAGAATGTTTTGCCCATATGAACTGAGTGCTGAACGACTGTGTTGTCTGTCATTAAGATATCTATTTATTAAATATATTGCAGCTTTTATAGGTTGGCTGAAGTGTCTCATAAAGTGCACTATTATAAACTCAGATTGTCCCAAAACAGGTCTGAACAATGGGAGGAGGAGACACAGATGCATAGGAGGCAATGATCATGCAAGATCCCAAGATCCTACCGTCATTGTGGCAAAGCTGATTGTAGAGCCCAGTGTCCTTGTCTCAGGCCAGGAAAATAAGCCCAAGGCAAATTTCACCTGTTAAATTAGCACAGCTAATGTCTGACTTTTCCCTCTTCCCTCCACAATGAAGCAGCTTATCTGGCATTTCCCAGCATTTGACTGGGAAAGCCTCCTCCAGTCCTAACCAGCATCAGTAGAAGTGCTGATTTGAGGTCCAGCTTTGTCCCAGTCTGTCTCCAGGCTTTATACTGCTGTGATTTAAAACTCCCTTTATTTTCATAGCTACAAAGCTGCCAAAGGATCAGTGATTCTGCAGATTCCCCGAACTGCCAATGGCCCAGCAAAAGCCTTTCAGGATATTTTCCTGAGTGTGTTTCATTTTCCATGGAGACCTTCTGGGTAGTGTGGCATAAAAAGGAAGAGCGTAAAGAGCATATTACTGGGTGATCAGAATTAGGTCAGTGATGACTTAGATAGGAGTCTTCTTGAAATAACTGGTCCTGTGCTCCACAGCTGCTGCTCTACAATGAATGCTCAATCACTCAGCTGCACTCACTCCTGGGGTGCACCATGGACATGTGAAGCAGCGCTTGGCATCCTAAGTGGCATTTGGGTTTTGCCTCAGAGGAGGCTAGAAGCAGTGTCATCTGCAAGTGCTTTGATTTGCTTATGAACAGGAGATAGGGTGGAAATGGGGGTGCAGCTTCTGGCAAGAATAGCAGAGCAAAAAAGTACTGAAAAGCAAGAGGAGAAACAGGAGATGAAAGGGAAAAATGTCCTTCTGAATATGTGGATAGATACATGGTATTTCAAGGGCAGTGCAGGTATTTCAAGGCCACAGGCTTCTCATCACAGGCAGGAGCTTGGCTGCACCAAAGCAAATAGAGGTAAAGAATGACAGAGGAAGAGCACATCCTGGGAAGAGGTGCAAGTGAACAGAAAGATTTGGAGAAGACTTTTCCTTTGAGAAAACCTGTGGAGGAAATCCCAAGGAACCATCCAGATACACTCATCCCTAAAACACAACAAACGTGTGAGACATGGGAGCAAATGCCCTACTGGGAAATCTTACATCTGAAGACCTGCAAGGTGTCTGGAGCCCTGTTAGAGGAGGTGGAGACTCTTGAACGACTTCCAAGATAATGAGATCCACTGAGAGTCAGGGTAGTGAAATGAAAAGGGATGAGGTAAACCAGCAGTTATCAGCTCTGACAAAAGTGAGCTCTGCCCACCCTTGAGCATTCACAAACCGTTTCAACACCGAGCATGCTGTATTCCCTCATGCATTTCCCAGCCAGGTTTCATTTACTTCCAACCCTCTCAAGTCTGATGCAAGCGGGAGAGCAATTTCTAAGGGCTATCATGCCTTCCCCATCCCCACCTAACAGCTAAGACATTACCTATGTGTATTAATAAATGTTGGATGATGGGCCAAACTGAAGGTGGAATGGGTGGGAGATGGTGCTGAGCAATCTTAGACTTCTACAGGGCAGACGGGTTCATCTTTCTTGGTCACCCCCAGCACTGACAAGAGAGATTTTAGATATGAACTGTAAAATGAATCAAATCACAGGAATGAGTTTGTGTTTGTTAAAGCATCCACAGATAAATACATGACTAGTTTTGTTATTATAAAGCAGTGTGGCTGGGAATCACAGCCTCCCACTCAGGGGACAGAGGAAGATTACTTTGTGGAGCCAGTGTTGACCACCAGCACCCAATTAAAGTCTTAATCACTTCTGACTGGTTTGCTGCTCACAAGGGGGGTTGTCCTCATGGCTTATCACTATGATGTGACTCCTTGGCAAAGTCAATGACAGCACTTGAACTTGGGGCTTCCCCCATCGGAACTAACCCCTTACGAGAAGCAAATATAAACCAGTGGGAGGATATCATCTTCAGGTGGGGATGACTCTGAAGTGATGTGCCTTTTACTGGAGCTAGATAACAAAGCCCATAGATGGGAAAGGCTTTGGCCTTGCACAAAGGGCTCCTCAACTAGATGATCTGTAAAGTCCCTTCTATAATTCACCCATGCCGGGACATCCAGACGCTGCAGCGTGAGCTAGCATAAAGAAAAAGCCCCAGGCTGCAGCGCACCCCTCTCTGGTCACACAGACGATGGCTGTTGACACTGGCTCCTTAGCAGGAACTCAGGATTTCAGTCCTGTGCTATATTTAGCCTGCAACACTGCTGCTATTTTTCAGGTCATTGGCCCTTGACACACAAGTGTATTCTCTGAGAGGAAAAATTTCAGCTCTCGACCGAGTGGTGGGAAAACACAACCCACAGAATGTTAAGTTTTCCAAACTGGAGCCAGGAGTTCGGAGCTGACAAGGGGAGTTTAGGTTATAAATACAGTCTGTCAGCTGAGCCAAATGTTTAAGGCAGCCCCGTGGTGGGGACCCTTCGTCTGGGCTAGCAGCACTCTGCTGGCTCCTGACACTTAGGACGGCCTGGATATTTACATTACAGCTTTTACCATAAGAGGAAGAAGAGCTGTTAAGAGCTGATTATCTTGGGACAAAGAGGAAAGGGGTTGGAAACGGGACACAGTCCTTTGCTGAAACATGCTCTCTGCAAAGCAACACCCAGTGTTTAGAAAGAAGAAATCAAAAACCCAGTTCCACTTCCAGATTCCTGGTCTGAGTGTGTTACAGGAACGGGATCCAAGGGGAAAAGAGTTCTGTGAAAACAGCTTGAATGAAAGAATCTCTTTGTAGGAGGTTATGACTGATAAATTACGGGAATGTTTGTGATATGATATAATAGTGGCAATTAAGAGACATTTCAGATGATGAATGCCTGAGAGTATGCAGCGCAGTGAACTTCCCAGAACCTCTCTAAGATGAACAGTGACTCTATTCTCACTTTAATTAGAAATTATCCAACCCTTGTGCTGCTTATTCCCCTTCCTTCTTCACTACCTCCCCATCCCAGTGGCTGCTCCGATACAAGCCATTCCTCATTTGCAGTCTGGTTTTGCAAAGGCCCTGATTGATCGCCTGAGGTTTTGCAAAGCCCAGCTCAGCCACTAGCCCTGCCGACACTCAAAGCTGTTGTCTCAGCTGTGGATACGTACATGAGGACCTGCACCACTCTAGGCTCCTGTGGCTGTGGGGCTGTAAAGAGTATTAAAGAAACATTATAAGAAAGAAAAAGCAGAGGTCAACTCGAGTACAACTTACAGTAACATAAAAATTCCCAGCCCTCAAACAGGTCTTTCTATGGTGAGCTGCCTCTTTACCAGCATGGAAATGGCTGTACAAACACGTTAAGCCCCTAAGGACATAGAGATTGAGATTGGGGCCCCTGGAAGTGGAGCAAAACGGGTTTGCAATGACTCTAAACCCCACATTCCTGCTCTCCTGGAGCTTTACGAGACCCCCCTGAGCCCCATCGGCCGGCGGCTCCAGCAGTGCAATGACCACTGAAGTTAGTGAGTAATTGTACGCAATGGGGTTTGCAGGTTATGCAATGGTGCAGACATAGGGTGACTCCTGCCAGGTGCTGGACAGACACTAATCCCCCCTCGGGGAGCCAGATGGAAGTTCACAGTGTGGAGGAATTTGACCTTGGATAACTCTTTGTATTTGAGACTGGTTGTCATGCGGAGCTTTCCCCAGGAGTGACGGATAGGACCGTCCTAAAGCTGTGCTTCATCATATGAGTCCTCAGTGGACTCACATGGTTAAAAAAACACCTCCCAGACTGAAAGGAGAGGAAGGGAAAAAGACAGGGTTTGAAATTCCATGTCAATTTTCCTCCGGCTTGGGTCCATAAGCTTCCAATTTAGGGAAATAACAACCCTCTTCTGCTGTGAGCTGACGTGAATGCATGCAGTGCATGGGAGGTTTAAATTAAGAGTGTTATAGATTAATCAGAATGAGTGGACACTAGAAATGACTCTTTGTTTTTAAACTTCAGAAGAAATCAATGTGCAGAGGTTGGTAAAAGAAGAGATAGTGTCTTACTGTAGGCACCTGTGGGTGTCAAAGTTGCAAGGGGTTAATATCCTCCTCATTCCAATGTGGGAGGGATAGAGGGAAAGGAGGAGAGGGAGGACATACATCGACTTCAATGCTTTCTGGTACTGAGACCTGGATGGCATTGAAAGCCTTTGTTCTGTTCCTTGAGATTAATCTTTCAGTGCATAATTTGGGGTTGTTTTCTTCCCACAGCTTCCATGCCCAAGACCAACTGTTTTTCTCTAAACAATTGGATGCTGTCGGTTGGATGTGAAGGGAGTTTCTACAAGAGTGCAGGTGATTTGTGGCAGCATCAAATGCAAATGTAGCTACAAACACAGTTAAGGCAGGATCACATCAATGGCACTGGTCAGTTCTACCTAGGCTTGTGGAGAACATCTGAAAGAAACAGCATCTTTTGCACAAAGCCTTTGGTGGAACAACAAATGTATGTTGGAAACAGAGAAGGAAAAAGCAGTTTTTTCCCCTAAAATCATCTCTTTTCTGTAAGGGAAGAAGCACATGGAAGCTCAATGGGAGTGGACCTGAACTGGGGGCATTCAGAGCCATATACCCAGGACAGATTTCTCTTTGAGTGAAAAGGGGTTGACAAGGACAAAAACTCTTCAGGCAGAACTCCCCACTGCTTTCAATTACTTTAGATGGCTGAATTGTTCACCAATGTCTCTCTAGGGAAGGCAAATCTCTTCACCAAAAGCAGGTTCCTGGGTGCCTGTCCCATTACAGAGGACGTTGCATCAGCTGCAACAGCCGAAGCTGGATGACTTGAGCTGCAAGGTTGCTGCGTACTCTGTCCTGATGGATACCAACATTCCTGAGGGCTGCCAGCATTTTCCACCCAGGCCTTGGATGTCATGTATTTAATCAGAACAATATGAGTGACCTCTTCCTCACAGGTCTGTGGGTGTTTAGTACTTTGGCATCTAGTTAGATTTAGCAGTCTCCCATCTTTGTGGTTTCAGCCCAAAAGGGTGGGCATCTCCAGACAGTGATTTGTACCAAGACACCCATCATGGAAGAAACCAGCATAGATGAAATGCCTTAATTTTAACAGCTAAAGGAATGTGCGATGCATCTTATGTCATGTTCCAAGACACTGAGCAGAAAATAGCTAAGCCTAGGAAGAAGCAGTTTAGACCTGGCTTCTGCAAACCCAGGGGATCAAACAGTATTTCCCTTGCATTGCTGATACGTGCATTTCTATTATAAGCTGTGTGAGCTTCTGATCTCAGTTGAGACAGTCTGTATTCCTTGTGGAGAGCACAGTTTTCATTCCTTGCCACCCAAAGCAAAGACAGGGGCAGGTACCCCCAAGCCATTGGTGGTGGACTTCAAGAGAGCTCAGCTTTGGAACAGATTCAAATCCATCCCAGGGTAGAAACAACTCAGCATCGCTTGTATTTGCTCCTTGGCTGGTGGCCTGTATAAGCTGCATTGGTAATCCTAACCCATTTATTAGTGGGCTAGAATTAACACCATGAAAGCCTTTGCCCATGATCATAGTGGGGACAGCCGGACTCCTCTCTCATGAACTCAGATTGGAGAGTGAATGTTTCTCACAAAGAGGCAGATTGGAACAATCCACACAGATCAGAACAAAGCCAAACACACCTCCCCTTGGAAGAGGCTACTGTGTTTGTTGGACAAGAAGCAGCTCAGTTGTGAGGCTTGACCACTCAGTCTCTTCCTACCATCCCTACCATCCCTGTTCATGTAAATACATGAACCATCATGTATTGAATCATGAACCATCCCTGTTCATGTAAATCCAGATGGGAGGCTCAGTGTGGGTTTAAAGTCTACCTCATTTTCTAGCAGAACTGGACAATTTGCTGCAGCACATGGAAGGTGCTTCAGTGTTGTGTTTGCAAACAGCGAGTGTCAGCCTCAGCCTGGTGCAGCTCCACGTTAGCTTTAACAGCAGCAACCCCTAAGGTGATGAAGTAGTTCGAGGTTCAGCCACTGCCCATCGCACCTCTGGTGCCTGTTCCTGCCCTCCAAGAGACCCCTATGCCCCTTGCCCTGATCCACAGCTGCCTTGGGGCAGTAGAAGGAGAGATGAGATGCAACAAGCTGCTGAAGGACATAGATATTTGTGACTGCTCAGGAGGAAAACCCATTATTGCCCCAAACTTCCCAGGCGTCTAAGCCCTCTGTGCTCCTCTGGTGAGCATTTTACCTAGAATTCCATTTTACCTGGAATCCTTGGTCCAGGGCAACACATCCCAAGTAGCCCTCTAGCTTTACCTGAACCTGGCTGTTGTTGGTCTATTGCCTGACACAGTGTGGGACAGAGACCAGCCCTGGGCAGGATGATTTGGCATGCCCAGAGTGGGGATAAGCATTAGTATCTAGCTTGATGTTAACACTTTGACTTCCTCTCCACCAACATCAACGCTCTGTGGGCTATGGCGGGGCTGGTGACACTGGCATGGATCTTACCAGATTGCCCCAGTCCTTCCCAGCTCTAGAAAGGCAGGGGAAGTCTGTATCAAGTGCTGAAGGCAATTTTACAGTGTGTTGTAAAAATATGCGGGGATAGGAACTTATTGAACCCTTATTGTGCGTTCTCCATAGAGCCTTAAGTAGAAATGGGATTTTTTCTCTCTGTTTGGATGCTTTCTGGCAAAGATGAATGTTTAATGTCTGTGTGTCCTCCCCCCTCCCCTGCCTGTCTATCCCTCCTTGCTTCTGCCTGTAATGAACACAGAGTGGGAAACTGCAAGCCAAAAGCTCCCAGGCGGCTCTCGGAAACATGTGAGGCTCATTAGACCTTCCTGCAGCTCTGGGGTTTCGGGTGGAGGGCTATTTTCCTTATTTTCCTCTCTTTTTGATGATCTGTGTTGGTTGCTGTTTACTTTTATTTATGTATTTGTTTAAAGGGCAGCAGTTCAAGTCTCATAAATGCTTAAATATGAAGCAATCAAGTTCGAGAAGTCTCCAGGGCTGCTCCAGAGCCTGTGGACTTGCTCAGCAAAGAGTGCAGGGGAAAAAAATCACAGTTGCCCCCCACTAAGAGTGGGAATTAGGCTGGAAGCTCGTAGGGGGCTGATCATGTTACAATAACCCATGGGATGTCTTCAGGGGGCCTGCAGCCTCCTGAACACCAGCTATACCCTGGCATCACAGTGCTCTGAGGACAGAGGAGCTGCCAGCAAAGAGCCCTGCAAGTATTGCTCTACGAGTGGCACTGATACCTCCATCCACTGTTGCCATGAGTAGAACATCAACAGCCCCACTGAAAAACCTTCTGCCCAAAACCAGAAGAGAAAGGATCTGGGTTTGCTGACTTAGAGGGAGTCAGAAACAGCTTCAGCTGCACCCTGAGACCTAAATAAAAGCTGATGCTCTCCACTTTAACTAGTTAGCTAAAGCAAATTTTGTTGTCTCTTTTCTCCTGCCCACCCAACACTTCCACATGCCTAATCCCCTGTTTCCGCAGCCTTCACTGTGCTGGAGCTGACTAGATTAATGGGAAATGTTAATACGTCAGGCCTGAAAAGAAAGCAAAGAGCTGGTTCTGTTTGAATTCCACATTAATCTGTTTAGTGATGAAGCTATAGATCAAAACCTGGAAGTTTTACCAATCTGAAATTATGTGTTTAACATTTCAGCCCTTTCCTTCCTCCCTCTAGCCCAACACTGATTCACACAGCCTTTTACAGTAGCAGCGTGGGTTTGCAATGCTGCCCTTGCTCCTGATTTCCTAATTGTGCTTAGCCATAATGAGATGTCTTCAAGGTAAACAGGGTGAGGCATGATGCTGAAACAAGAACAGATTTCCTCAATGGATCCTTTATGAGGAGGAAGACCATGGTCCTGAAATGGTACATGGGAATATAGATGAGGCCCTTAGTGACATGGTTTAGTGTTGGACTTGGCAGTCCTGGGGTAAAGGTTGTACTTGATGATCTTAAAGGTCTTTTCCAACCTGGCTGGTTCTATTATATGGGAAAATGCAGGACTGGGAAAAATAGAGGTAATGAAGTAGCAGAACAGAAGGCTCAGGGAGGACTTGGTTTGGGGTCTCACATGGCTGAGGACATCTGCATGTATGCAAATGAAAACCCACCTTCTGGCCTGCAATACCTACCAGCTCTAGAGGAGTGTCAGAGAGTTAAAGCACTGCTAAACACCTTCAATACTAAGGGGCCAGGAGCCACAGATGGCTTTCACAGCTGGAAACCAGCTAGTGAGCTGGGATCTGTGACTTGATTCTGCCTTGCAGGAACTGGAGGTTTCCACTGCAGCAGCAAGCTCCCTCTCATGGCTAGGAATGCCCAGAGCCCCCAGATATCCTTCCTTTGTCATAAGACATCAGTTAAGGACCTTGCTCCTGCCATTGCTCCTTGGGCCTTTATCTTGCTGCCAGCATGGCAGAAGCTCTCTTCTCTTCCTCATTTTGCACTAACATCCAGGCACTAAATGCTACAGCCCATTTCCTTCCTTAATCTCATTAACTAATAGAATATATGGGGAGCAATGAGGTAGCGAAGACAATTCTACACTTGTTTCTATAGCCTAAAGCAAGTAATTTTGTCTGTCTCTGCCTCAGTTTCTATGGATATTACTTAACCACCTTTCCAAGTACTTGGTGGATAAGAACCAGTGCGTAAAAAGTACACAGCATTACTGTGTACAGTGTGGGAAGATCTAAATGCCTGTGATTGGTATTACAGCTCCTCGAGAGACTGCTTTGCATCCAGTGGTCCACCTCCAACTTGGTAGGAGCAGTTGGTGGGATTTTAAACAGACACATAAAGACATTTGTACTGAAGAGGTAGGTCCTTGCCTGTCTGATGGTCTTGGACGCTGCACAGATGTAGCTGGGAAACTAAACCATTTGTTGATGGATTTGGAGATTAAATATATAGTGAAATGTCTTCAGGATGTTAAAATGCAGAAGTGAAGACTACCCCATAATAAACCAGCACTTACTGAAGTGTATGTCTGCCAAAGCAGGCACTGCGTTAGTTCATAAGGCCATTTTTCAGTAGGTCAGAGCAGTCGGGCATCTTCTGGGCATTGTTAAAATACATCTGACAGGTCTGTGGCATCTCACACAACTGACTGTCTGAAAGCCTCAACTGGAAGCTTATTATTTGATAATCTCCTCATTCAGATGAATTTTGACCATGGAGTCAGAAAGCCACACGGCAGATCACAAAACACAATTAAAATACAGCAAGTGTTCATTGCAATTAAAATATAACGAGTGGTGAATATGAGCCCCACTGAAAACAAAGCAAGGCAAGTGGTTTGTTCAGACCATACAGACAAATGTATCCCAGGGAACCACAGCAGACCTGCAGGAGGATTTACTTGCTAGGAAGAGAAATGAGGTCTGAGATAAATGATGGTGCCTTGCTTCAGGGTAGAGTACCAAAAGCCTTTAGTTCTCACATGTCCTGAGTACCACAGCACCACTTAAAGAGGAATGGCATTACACAGCATCTCTGAGTCAAATCCAGTCTGGAGACCAAGAACAAATGAACAAATTTTGGTTGCTTTAACTTATTTATAAGAGCTATTGTTCAGAGCACAGCCTGGGCAGTCCGGTCTTCTGATTACTGAATCAGTTTGGATTTGGAGACTGAAATCTCAAGTAGTTAGATCACATCCTGGCCACCACATCCGGCATCACCGCAGAGCTGCTATTCCATCTATCTCTGCTAATGCATTGCTACTGAATTCCCAAGATCTGAGGAAGCACAGTTTCACTTGTCAGAAATAAGTGGAATTACACTGATTACGCTGATGCCCGGAGCTCCTTTTCTTTTCAAGAGCCCATTGCCTGTTGCATTAGCAATAAATCTGGACTGTTCTCTCTGTACAGTATTGGCTTTGGTTTTATGTATTTTGTATACGGGACAACAGAAGGGAATTACCAAACCCATGGATGTTTTTCAGGGTTTGTGTGGTGGAAACAGAAGTCTAGGGAAAGGATACCAGAAAACTCTCCAAGGCAATGTCATACCCAAGCAGCCATGGTCGAGGTTGGGGATGCAAAGGAGGACCTGAGTCCTCCCACTGATGTGTGCACAGCAGCAAGGGTGCTGCTCAGCCAGGAAACTGTGTTGTACCTTGCCATAGTACTCCCAAGCCAGGCTCAGCAAGGGTGAGCCAGCAGATGGTTCCAGAACGCCACAAATGCACTGAGATGTGATTAACTCAACGAAAAAAAGCATGAAACGTATTTTTTTTGAGTATGAAATAATTTTGCTTAATTTTAAAATTTGATTATTTTTTCTTTTTTTAAGGTTTTTTTGGTTCTGGTACCATGCAAAGGTCCTATAGATGATTCGCTTTGCTTTCAAGATGCAGTAGCAACAGGGATTAATGTATAGCAGCAACAAAAACCAGAGTGGTCAAGAGCTTCTTTGATCATCCAAATAGTAAACAGTGGAAGAAGTCTCTGTCTCTGGGAAGCCATCAAACTGGCAGACTTTCTGTCCAAGCAATATTCTACTAAAATACCCAGTCAGCATTTAAACTGGAGGATGCTGGCTGCTGGAGAAAATGCTGTTAGGATTAATATATGTAAGTGTAGAGTTAGCTATCAGCTCGTGCTGGCCACTAATAAAGCCGCTGCTGCTGGTTGTCTGCAATCATAGAATCATAGAATCACAGAATGGTTTGGGTTGGAAAGGACCTTAAGATCATCCAGTTCCAACCCCCCTGC
>JANHGB010061852.1:0-27017 GCA_026283785.1 Coracopsis vasa
GCGCTGTTCCCAGGCTGAAAGTCAAAACCACAGCACTGCACCAGCTACTAAGGAGAAAAATGACTGCTACTGCTGAACCCAGGACACAAAGCAGTGACAAAACATTTGAAATTTTATGCATTGAAGATCTTTCAGCTGTTGAATTGCCAGTCAGTGATGAAATTTTACACTATCAAGTGGAAATCCATAGATGGGCTGAAAAATGTAGCTGAAAGCAATAGAATACATTTGTTAATATAGCCTATGCTGCTGGTGGGTCTTAGAAATTTAATTTTCTTGAACCAGATTCATACTCAATTTTAAGTAAATTGCCAAGTACAAAAATTGCGATTTACTGTATCAGGAAACTGAAAATCAAAAGGTTTTCACTAAAATGTATTTGACCCCTGAAGTTGCATACAATGGAGGTGCACATTTTTTGTTAAAAGTAAGTTATTTTCCATTAGTTAAAGATGATTGCACATAGTCTGTGTTTGTCCTATGACTGACAATGAAAACAATTGCTCTGTAGACTTCAGCATTCAGGTGTGGAAATATGGGTAGTTAACTGCATGGTGATGTCAGAAAGTCCCAAGCATGTTATCTGTAGCAAGAGCAAAGCTCTCCTGTGAGGTGCTGTAATACATAGCAGGGACTTGGGCACCTGGATGGAATTAAAATTAAATCTGGGGAAATAGGAAGTTATATTTACTAACTATAGTCAATTGAACAGGATATGGTTAGCTGCAAACAGTTATTTAAAACTGAAGTATAATCGCTTTGGAAAAGGTAATCTGGAAGCCTGCCTTTCTGGAACACTGATTTAGGTCTGTCTGAGTGAAAAGAAAGCTTACTTTCTAAAGTCACAGATATTAGTAATAAAATAATGCTCTGGGAATGACACTGAACAAGGAGGCAGCACAGTGTCTTAGGCTGCTATTTTGACAACAAATACTGTAATTGCGTTTATAAGGGATAAGGCAGGAAAGCTCTTGCCTTCCTATTACTTTTGCAAGAAAAAAAACAACCAAAATGAAACTGGATTTGAATTTGTGAATGCCTTGGAATCCCTCTATACTGAGCCTTAATACCATTCCTAGTGACAGGGAATCCAGAACTGATTCGCTATACTGCAGTGTTCAGATTTCAGTGTGGTTATGGGCTTCATCCACTGATCTTTGAAGTATGCTTCATGCAAAATTCCTATTTCTTTTTAGCACAGAAGAAGCGAGTCTTTTCAGATCAGTGTGCAGTAATGCTTTTGCTGGTATATTTTGCACATCCTGTATTATAGTTGTTGGAATCATCTTTAGAAACTTTCAGATAGGTGTTGAACCTGCTCACTTTGAAAGTTACTGAGATGGAAATGCATTGTTCAAAACCCAAAACTCATTCCATGCTTTTGTTAAGTGGTCCGTCTACCGTGTTCCTTCTAAGGTTTTGCTCCTCTAGTGTTTTTTTAACCTGGATGCATTATCTGTTTTCTAGTTTGTTCCTGAACCAGAATTTTCATGCTGGAAACATCTTCAAATATACTTCCTAAAACTAAACTCATTGTAATTTCATCTACAGTGGTATTCAAGAATTTCCAAACAATAATTTTGCAATATTCCCAGTGAATTTGAAGGGGGTTTATTACAATTTTCCCTTCTGACATCACTCTAAAGTTTAGTATTTCTTTCCTTGTTAAATTAAAGGTTTTTAACTATGCATAATTTAATATTATTATTTTTATGTATATTTTATATTGTGTTACTCTTGCTCATAATACAATATTAGATTGTTGTATACTCCCTACGATATCAAAATCTACAAAAAAAATGATCTAACCTGTCAGAGTACAATATTATATTTCTGATTATTTGATTATCTAGTTCAATCTTTTAATGACTTTTTTTTCTCAGGGCATCTATTACATCTATTACAGTGTAACAATTACAGAAGAAATGTAATATGAGTACAAACGTTGGGGGGGGAAGGCTTTTTGCAATATTTGAAGTGAAGTTCAAATTATAATAGACGCTCCACGTGGCACACTATAGTAGTATTTGATTGACACTTCTTAGCATAATAATGAAGTCCACAGATTAATCAAGCAGTTTTGCTATATGAAATTGAAAGTTGAAAAAATGATTGCACTTTCAAACACCAAATGATCACCAAACATACTATATTGAAAATTATTTACAAAGAATAAAGAAAAACTGAATGCCATTCTACTTGGAACACTACATACTGAATGAAGCAGGATAGGACCATTTAATCCTTATAGAATTCCTTGACTGCTTTGCAGAGAGCACATTAACATCTGTAAACTGCCTTTGACTCTTCGCTTATCACCTGCCACCATCACTAGGAGGTCTAAGTGGGCATGCAACACAGTCTTTGGATCTAGAGGAATAAAATAATCAAGCCAACCGAGACTGGAAAAGCTGAGCTGTAGTGATTACCTTACAGGGGTTGGATTCTGACCATGGTAAATGGGGGAAAAAAGGAAAAAATAAGCTAGGGAAAGTGGTGTATTACTGCATGCCACACAGGCAGCACAGCTTACACCATGTACTGCTCTGTTTGTCTTGGCAGATCTGTGTGCGCGGATCTGGCTGTGGGCGTGATTCTGCCAAGTATGGTCAGTGTTCAACTTACACCCATGTTTAGGTCTCTAGTTATGCGTTTGTCTACCATGTGCCTCTCTCTGCCAGTTCACAAAACAATGGCTTCCTAGCCATTTCTATTCTGAATGTAAGATAATATAATGTGAGCAATACGACCATGTACTAAATGTTTAGTTGAAGCTGCAAGTTCCAACGTATTAGATATTTTGCCTGTAAGCCAAAAGGAAAGTATAGGCATAATAAGCTTTTAGTGATGGTTGCTGTCACAAAATTAGATCAGAAAAATTATATACAGTTTCTACCACAATGGATTACATTTTATTGGTACAGGTTGCAACGTTTTATGGCATGCAGTGCAGAATGCCTCATGGTGATGCTGATGCATTTCATGACCTGGTTTTGGCAGCTTTTGTGACATCCTTTATGTAGCCGAATTTGTGTCCTCTCCTTTCCTCTTCACTTAGAAGCAAGGCACACATTGCCAAACATCAAGTCCCATCTCACATCTTTTAACCATCTATGTCCAGTTGTGTTCCTCTGTCCCTCTGCTGATGCAAAAGTCAAATGGATATGTTCAAATAATACTACTGAATTTTATATATTTACATTTGTTGCAACTTATCAGTTAAAGATTCTTTACATCTGCTATAGATGTTAAATCTTTTTATGTGGATGGATATAGTTAATAATTGTTCTATGGACAGACAGATTTAGAGAAATAATCACAATTCTATATGCTGTCTTTGAGTTCTGAATTTTACATTTAGATCTCTGAAGTGTATCAATGATGACTAAAATCACAAGCAGAAAGAAATTTCCCCATTTACTATGCATCTGAGGGGGCTTCTAGAAAATGCTGATTACAGCAGGTACCTGACATGGAATATTTTGCCCTCATGAAAAGAAAGAAAAGTAAACCTATCCTGCTTCAATTATCTGTACTGTGAATACACTGAAATTACTTCCAAGGAAATTCCTTCCTTGGAAGCAAAACCATGTTTTTCCAAATCAGTTGTGCACTGAGATGCTGGAACTGTAGAAGTGTCTTTCTGCTTTTATTGGAATTCAAGAGTGGTTTGTTGTGAGAAGCCCCTCACGTGCATAGGTTCTTTCACTTTCTGGGGCTAAATGTGCTGATCTTAGTCCAGAATCAATTGTTTGAGCATCATGTTGAATGTGTATTCTCCTCCTCACATTGTTTATATCATTGTGTGTTACACTGTATGTGTATCTTCCCTGGTTTCTCCCAGTTATGTTTTTGCTTTGTTCTGTAGTCTGATGAAATCCTTACAGAGTTTTCAGTGTTTCTTACCTTTATTCTCCTTTTTGTAACTTGTATTTTAATGATCCCTTTCCCTCTTTTCCCTGTTGCTCTTACAATTTTTATTTTCCTGTCTGCTTTGTGGGCAGACTGTTCCATATCATCATTTTTATTCCACTATGTTTTCTTCTTTTAGTCAAGCAGTTTTCTGTTCTTCTCTGTAGAATTACACTTTATGACTACCAAGCCATGTGTAGAACAAACAAAGAGAGTAGCGACAGTGCCCATAGCTTACTGGACGTAAGTATAGTAAATTTTCTGAGCACCTTTCCATGCAATCATCAAAGAAAATATCTCATGGCCATTGTAAGCCCATTATTTTTATTTGGAATGCTTAGAGCTCTTGTGTTTATCCTAGTGCATTTAAGGAATGCTTCATTATAAACAAATGCAAAGTGTTAGGCATTTTCAAGTTCAAATACTTACACAATCATTTTTAATGCTGGGCCACCATTTCTGAGGTTCTGTCAGGATGTTCTTTGCACCATATGAATCCTCCTTCTTAGGACTTCAGAATTTGGTGATAAATTGTTTGGGGGACTGGAGTCACATATGCCTTTTCTGTATACAAAGACATGCATGTCTGCAGAAACATAATTAAAATTAAAAGTTGGTGGTTTATTTGTTTGATTGGGGTTTTTCATGAAAAGGAATTGTTCATTGGCAAGGCATGTAAGTCAGTGATTTTAACACATTTCCACCCCCCACTTACCCACCCCTCCACCCAGTATTTAAAGATGCTTTTTAAAGTAAAATTTCAATACATTTAATCCTTGTCTTGCAACCTGATCTGAATACAAACCCTGTCCCTCTGCAGGGTCTGATTAGAGTCGTAGCTGGGTCTTGCAATGGCTATGCTTCCTTGTTGCTAAATCAATATCTAGGTAATAACCCCGAGGGTATTTTATAATCATGTGTATGTTTTACTAATCGCTACAGTAATCTATCAGAACTGATAAGGTGTTAGATAAAATA
Organism: Coracopsis vasa; assembly: GCA_026283785.1. Lineage (NCBI taxonomy): Eukaryota > Metazoa > Chordata > Aves > Psittaciformes > Psittacidae > Coracopsis > Coracopsis vasa. The sequence goes on from JANHGB010061852.1 coordinate 4,891, forward strand.
TAGGTTTTGAATAGTAAAAAGGAACCATTTTAACAAGCATATGACAGTATTAGTATGAAAAATTCGTATGTAAAAACAGCAGCCAAACACTCTAGCAATTTTACCAGCCTGAAAAGTTATCTGAAAGTATTTTTAAACGCACAGGAATCTAGCTAGAAAAAAAAATAAATCCTACACATAGTTAAACTGGTGACTAAATCTCAAAGTTCTGGGACCTTTTAAAAAATACATATAACTTCTGTGGCTTAATAATCATACGCATTTGGGGATGTTTTAGTTTACATGTTTACATTACTGTTTTTCAAATACCTGCAAATTTCAATTTGCATTCACCAGCCTGTTATCTGCAAAAGGCTGAATATGAAAAAAGATTATCTTGACATGATAACAAGAATCAGGCTGTGCAATGAGACTTAAATTGTCAGGGAAATAGAATAGGATGCTGTGAATCACATTTGCATGAAAAAATTTGAAATATATTACAACTCTCAGCAACAACCTTCATCCCAAAGCTTGGGGCTTCAGTTTAGCTTGCTTAAGCACCCAGCATGTAGATCTGAAGTATTTCTCTCACAAGTGGGCTTTAATCCAAGAGATTTTTAGTATTCCGATTTTTGTCCAGGCCCTGTTTATAGAGGAAGAAACTCTGCAGAACTGTTGTGGGATATGCTGAGACACAGCGAGCATGTTCTTTGTTTTTTTAACGATAGCCAAACTTGTCCTTAAACCTCAGTGAGTTTTTTATGTTCAACGTGAAAGATGGGCAGAGCTTTGGTTATTTTATTATTGCCCTGTTCATTCAGTTACTTCTAATAACCGTGATTACGGAGAAAGTATATTAAAAAAAAGCATTAAAACCAGGGAGACTAGATTCCTCAGAAGTATTTTTTTTACTGGTTTTATGCCCAGTTTTTTATATATAAATTAGGTTATTTAAATGTTTATCCTTTTTTGAATCATGGAATCATGTTTTTACAGGAATTAGATAAACAGACAAGACTGAGACTCTTAAAAAAGTTCATACTTGAAACAGCATAGAGGTGGACCATAGGCATATAAAGGCTCTATGATTACTACAGGATCTATCATAAGATTCTGCTAATATCATGGAAAGCAGGTGTCAGGGCTGGACCCCTTGTTCTATCACAGATTTTTAAGCTGAGAAAGTAAAAGAAAAATCAGGGTAGGACTAGAGTTATAGATCACCTGGTCCCTTTTTTAGCAGTACAGATACCCAGATACTTTGTTATTTTCATATTTTCTTAATTTGTTCAAGACCTAGATAACTCTCCGAAGAACCACTTTGTGGCAAATGCCTTGGTGCCATAGTCGCCCAGCTCAATTCCTTTGGCTCTCAGTGATGGTTTCAATACATAGAAAGAATAAAACTACAGGTTTTGCTGCAGTTTTTGAAAGAATAGTCTGATGTGGGAAAGGCTGTCTTAGTAAAATCACATTTCATAAGAATGCTTTTATATCAATGTAATGAAATGTTTTTTCACTAAAATTTCAAAACAAATTCTTTTTCTGTTCATATTGAGTTTTTTTCAGATATGAGTTTAAAAATTCTGTTTAGTTCTCATATTAAAATAATTTTATAATACATAGTATATTTTTATTATGCATTGTCCGTAAGTAATAATATGTATATTATTTAACACTAAACAATTTGGCACTATGATAAAAAAAAAAGTATTCACAAAGTTAATTACTTGGGTGTGAACTTTCAGGCTTTATGGTTTGGAATGAAAATAAATAAGATGTCCCACAGGCTGAAATTTTGTTTTCTTTTCATGCCTGGGAAAGACTTGTGGCTTTTTATCTTTTCCTGTAAGACAGTCCTTAATAGGTGAAAAATCTTTACTGTCTCAGGCATTATGCATTCTGCCGGCTTGCTATTTCAGCCTTTAATGCCACAGACTGATACTGGCTCATTGCTGTGTGAGTTATCAGCCCTGTGCAGAAATACTTTTTGTAGCATCTGAAAAGTTCAAATGGCCAGTTACTGCTGTGCAAAATGGCACTGCTTCAGTCAGGTGCTGATTAGGGACAGTTAAGCATGACCTTAGGTATCTGAGTAGTTCTGTTAGACAATATGGCTCCTTACATATGCTAAAATACTCTGTTGATAGGGAATCTATAAAGTCTGCAAAATATTATGCAGCTAGGAGATCCTAACACAAATGAGTGTGACAAAGATTTCTGGAAACTGTCTTTTCTGCCTGAGATTCTTTCATAAATTAATAATTCTATTGGTATTCTTTTCAAAAATAAAATATTCAAAATGTCAAAGTACGGTAAACAGGATTTTCAAAGCATTTGTGTAGTTCTTATGATCCAGCAAAATCAAAGGAGGCAGGAAGAATCTTAAAAACTACTTAATGTGCTTACAATGAGCCTTCAATATGACACAGATAACTTCATTTAGGTATATTCAAACTTCAGAGGCTTTTCTAGCCTAATTAGACTGAAGTAATGAATAGAGATTGACATTATAGAGAGGCAAGCCTTTGAATTGCAGCAAAAGAAAAGCTCATATTATCTACCAGAGCTGCTCCTCCAGCAATAGCCTGGGAAATAGGAACCCCTAGAGGTTAAAGATTTAAGAGTCATTTGCGAAACTTTCCTCTTCTGACAGTGTATGTGACCAACCACCTTAAAAGGAAATTTCATTATTATATACTTTAATATTCAACATAATAATGTTTGGTTCTTCATAAGAAAAAGGTTATTGCTCTTTCTCATGCTACCCATGCATTAGAATATCCATAACATTTTCTTTACATGAAGCATTCAGTTAAGATATAAATACAGCATGTTTTGCCTTTTTATTAAATGAGTTGCTTCTCTTCAGCCTTATAATGCCTTCTTTGCTGCAGTAAAATGGATTATGACTGAGCTTGTCTTGTAAGTAAACTTTATGAAGAACTTAATATTTGTATGAATTACTGAATATTTATATTTTTGCATACTTAATATTTGTACTTTTTGCGTTTTACATACATTGTGCTGCTTTTATTATATGATTTTAAATATGGTAATATTTGTCAATTTTTGCTTTCTAATTTTACACTGTTAAAATCTGAGAAAATTTTGGCTATGTGAGTGCACAGTTGCACTTCTATTACATTATTCATGGTCTCCACTTATGTCCGTATGTCTTTGCTTAGTAAGTCTAGCAGATTGCAATATACAAACCCAATTTATTATTGTGGTTACAGTTAAATTTTACATAAATGTCTGGTTGTTTGTAATGCTGCTTGGGTGGGCTGTTGTCAGTATAGCAAACTGTTAGAGTGATTCTCTATTTTGTGTGTCACTTCATGAAATTCTGTAAGATGGACCTTTTACAGTGCATGCCAGATATGGTGTACTCTGGATGTTACTGATTTTTTTTTACCTTGCCTAATTCTTCTAACATTTCCAGTTATTATGCAATAAGCATTTCCTTTAAGAGAGTTTGCCTGAGAATTCACAAGGAAATATTAGATGGAGAAAAGGAAACCTTAAAATTCATCATATATTATTAACCTATATGTTTATTGCAATTCTTATTGGAAAGCAAAGTTGCAGATTTAAGTGAATTTTATCTTGATTGAAATAGAACCTTTTTTTTTTTCATGTAGTTGAATTGTTTTAATTGTAAATTGTGTGAGCTTTCATCAAAGTTTGAAGTAGGAGTTAAGGAGAATTAACTGAACAGCTATTGCTAAAAGGCAGAGATTGATCTTAAAAGTAAGTTTCGAAGTTTAAATATCCGGGAAAGAAATCATGTTAAAATTAGACTTTAATACTAGCATATCACAGCTTCAAACATTTCGAGAAACTTTCTGTGCCTATAAGTACTGTAATTTCATGTCCATATGATAAACTGGATGTTGGTTTCACATTATTTACACTTACAATAACTGATAGACTGACACATTTCAGTCCATTCTTCAAAGTAAATAGTAGTATAATTTAGTGAGAAAATGCATTTTCTACATGTCTAGTTAGAGTTTATTAGACGCTGGTTAACCAATCTTTTCTGCTTCTAGAAATAAAGTAATTTTATTACTTTAGTTCCAGAATTCATGTAAGAAATTATTTTTTGTGTACTCCTGTACTTCAGCCAGGACAGTTATAATCTGATGGCTTTTTACTAGGCTCAAAATACATGCATAATGAAGGAATAATGTTTAATAATGTTCAACAGTAAAACTACTGTAAGCTGCCATGTATTGCAAATTTTAATGGAGACTTCAAATAAGATCAATAATTTAAACTAGTAACAGGTAAATTTATTGATGGGGTTAATTTCAGAATAAATTCACAGTGGTAAAATACAACCCACTGAAAATATGAGAATAGCAGTAACAGATGATTCCAGAGTTATGTTAATGACATGAATTTCAGTTCTGTGCTAGCTTTTATTTAAAATAGAATTAATGGCATCGAACTACTTCCAGTTTAGTGTGCTGAAAACATTCTGTGGGGTAATATTAAAACTCTAATAATTTCTCTAGATTCCTTGTGGAATTTAATCTATGCAGTTGGTGGCACTCTGATCTAACAGCAAAAGGTAAGTCAAATTTTTCTTCCTGGCTATAATGGCAGAAATTTCTAGATTAAATTGGATTTTTGAAATTCAGATGTACTTAAAATGTTTTAGATTAAATAATAGACATCTGATAACAATTGTTTGTCTCCCACGTCAGCATCCTCTACTTTGTTAATGTTTGCCAAAACAAAATTCCAAAAAGAAAATTAAGATCTTCTAAGAATAACCACAGAGTGCTTGTGCCCAGGAATACAGTACACTACTATAATGGAGAAGTTAAAGCAGTATCTTTTTAAAACCCATTTCCCTTCATTCCAAAACAGTCTTTATGAATAATGCATTTTTTCTAGAGCTGCTCTAATATGGGGACGGGGTGGGTATTGTGATGGTAAATGCCATTTCAACAAACAGGAACATGGTAATCTCAATATAATTTCATACAAAAAATAATCTGTAAGTCTTAAGACAGTAAATTTAATGCTTTTAATTTTAAACAAGACTGGTTAAAACTTTATTCTGTTTTAGCATTCCATTCAAAATAGACACTTAATAAAATCTAGATGAATTACAATTCAATTTACTCAAAATAGTTTTAAGTAATGTGAGGCTTCATTTGAAATAACAAAATTTTAAAAGTTCCCATAAGAACTAGAAAATTTCATTGTTAACTCTCATATTTTAGCAGACTTCATGACATTTCAGAATCATTGCTCAGAAGTAAAAAGCTAATTTACAAAAGCAGTGCTCTTCAATTGGCTATTTCATAGGCAAATTATGCTGCATGCCTTTTACTGGTATAATGACTTAAACTGAATTCTTCAGCCTCATATTTGCAGATTTGCATATTCCTTAGCAAAACAGGAGATAAAATTGCTAGTTTAGGCTTTAGTTTATATTTGCATTTCCTGGATACTAGGCTGTCTTTGTGCCAAAATAATATCCTGTCTGAAGTTCAGATATCAGGAAAATTGAACATAATAATGCCCTGGAATATTCCAGTATTCCCTATAGTAATAAGATGCTGGAGCAATTCTAGAAGAAAAAACTATCCTGAAGCAACCAAAAAGTATGGCAGTAAATGGCAAAGAACATGTCAGGCTGCTGCCTGTCATGTTGTAAATGCTGTGTAGGGAGAAGGGGAGGCTGAGATGGGTGTCTGCTGGAGGTGAAGATCAGAGCTTTCTGGAAATGTAGGTGCATGAACTTAATATAGCCTTTCCCACACTGATGTAAACTGTACACTGCATTGCAACACTGAAGCCAGTTTTTCTGTCAGGTGAACAATGAGCCCAATTTAGATTGGATGCACACACACGGTTAGGGCTTCATGAGAACCAGCAAGACACTGTTTACTTTTGGGGCTGCTTCATAATCAGCAGTGCCTAGACAGCTCTTCTAAAAACCAGGACTAGCTTTCCAGTGATTTCCCATAATCATGCTGAAAAAAGTCTCTTACACTGATGGCTGGGAAGGGCAGTAGGGTTTGCTGTGCTAGACCCAGAAACTGCAGGACTGATTCTTACATCTGAAGAGGAATGGGAGGTATGCCAGGCTTAGTCCTAAGTGTTTGCAGAACAGTGCAAAGCAGCCAGTGTAGGAAACAAGTAACTTTTTTGGACTTTTTTCAAATGTGCTGCACAAATACACCTTAATATAGTCTGACATGAAACATCTAATAGCATTTGCATTGTATGTTAGTGAACATATTCTTCAGAGACAGTAGCCATCATCTCATGAAAATGAATGTCTGTTTTGCATTTTAAGCATGTAGTAGCTACAGAAGACAGGCATTAATAACTTCCAAGCATTCTTTTCTTAAAGAGAAAACTGTCATTGCAGCACTTTGACAGACAAGTGTGACTGAGGGATTATAATTAATGTTTTAGTCGAAAGTGAACTACGTAATTCAGTTGCACCATTTCTTTGGTCAGTAAGAGTATTGAAAAGACCCCTCATCATGCTCATTGCAATTTCATCATTTTTAAGGCACTGCTCACCCAGTTCAAATTTGGTTAGGTGGCGAGTGATAGTTGTTTGGAAACCAACACACGTTAGTAAGGCAAAAGCAAGAGAGATTTCTCGAGAGAGAAGTCAGCAGGAGAAAAGCACGTGCTTAGGTATTTTCTTTCATAGATGCTACATTACCACTAATAGTAGTAATAATTATGACTGCACTTAATGAAATTAAAACTAATGAACTTGCACTTTTTTTCACTTACCAAAGCTCATAGGGGTGGGGAAATAAATTCCTCTAATGGGGAAATTACTTCCTGCTCAAATTGTGACATTAATAGAGTGTCACATATTACAAAGATCCTAGAGTGTTCCTGCACGCTTGCCAAGTTATCAAACCCTAGTGTGAAAAACACTTCTGCACAAGATCTTGTAATCTCAATCACATTTGTAAATGAGAGAGAAGAAGCCATGTCTGAAAGTTTGAGCAACCTTATTATCTTCTAAACTCTAATGCTGGAGATCTGAGATCCGTGGATCTTTGGCAGACTCTTGTTACACCAGCCATGCCTCAAGACATGCTTGAGTTCCTTTCCAACCTCGTATTCTATGATATGTTGATACAAATGAGGGTAAACCCAAAATACAGGTGATAAATTTCAGTCATTCTTGGCAATAGGTAAGGAGAACAGAAGAGAAATGGAGAAGGTGCAGTAGAGCTAGTCAAACAATTAAAAAAATATTAAAAAAAGCTTAATTGTTAAATATGTCATGACCATAATGAAATCCTGAGAAATAACAAAACTTTTCTGAACAACCTTAGTAACTTTCTTGAGATCTGTGCATTTGGGGGAATATTTAATTAAATATAAAAATTATGAAGATTTCAGAAATGCAAGTGCTAGTGTGTGATTGCTAATGCAGTTTTGGTCATTCCCCTGGCACTGCAAAGTAGACACATCACTAGCTCTGAAACTGATTATCTTGAATGGAAGATCTGTCAAGTCCAAGAGCCTGTTTAATGTAATCTATTTTTGTCATACCTTGTCTTGTTTTCTCACTTAGCAATTAGTTTAAGATAGGCTTAACATTTGTGCTGATGTGCAAGTGTATCTCCCTGTGAAGGAAGAATGAAGGGGTGGGGAGGAAAAAGAAAGAGAGTAAGGGAGAGACATTGTTCAACAGATACATCAGTGTGAGAGTCAGACGAGCTGCCTTCAGTTCACAGCTTTGCTGCTGTCCTGTAGTTTGACCTTGAACTAGTTTCACTGCTTCCTGGTACCTCAATATTCCAATCTTTAAAATGTAAATAGCGACACTTTCTTTTCCCTTGCACTGTAGGCTTCAGGTTACGGAGTCTTAATCTTGAGAAGCAGATAACAAGCATTGCTTCTGCCCTTCACCCACGGTGTAATTCTAACTGATGAAAGTCTGCAAATGTTTCTAAGTTATAATAAAAAAAGAAAAAATAGTGGTTTGGCTTCAGTAAAATGTATCACAATTTAGATATCAAATAAATGTAAACAGCCATACATAACAGTAAGTGATGCATAGTATCACTGAAATAAAAACAACAATAAGTCTATCTTGAATCTATAGAGAAAGAATAAAAGCTTGTGCTTAAATGTAAAGTAGGTTGGCAATAGCTAAACCATGAATAACTAACAGTTACGTCTTACGAAATTACATTCCATGGATAAACTTTTTTTTTCTTTTAATTGAAAAAATAGTGTTATGCACTGCCTAGGAAATCTCACAGGGTGGCAGAAGCTGAGTAACATTTCCATCCTCTGTGAGCTCTGTAGTGCAGCATCTCATGTTGTGCAGAATTTTTTGTGCTGTTTTTGCCATGTTAACATCAAGATATTTTTTTCCTGTGCATATAGCGCAGAGGTTGAAACAAACCCTAGAGCCCTGTGATACTGAATATCCAGCTTTTGTTTCCGAACGCACTATAAAGGAGACCACGGGGAATATTGCTTGCGATGACTGTTTCAAGTAAGCCCTTTCAATTTTTTTTTTTGAACAGCTATTTGTGACAAAGCAATAAAACTGAATTATTCAAGGTTATGTTGAAGAACGTACAAGTCTGTTATGTTTTATCTTACATAATGACCTCTGTCAGGGTGTAATTTCTCTTATTACAGGGGTCATTAAAAAGTTTGATACTTTTAAATTAAAGCAGTGCCTATTATTTCTACCAAAATGAGTAAAACCAGCAGAGGCTTATGCTAATTTCAAATAATAGTGAAAGTTTTAAGAGTTTTTCTGGACACAGGCAACATTCTAAGGGCATATTCTGTAAGGATTTAAATACAAAAAGGTTAGTTCTGTTAGTTCTCCTACACAGGAGTGAAACCCTGCTGGATAGGTTAGAAGTTCCCTTGTGGTACGGTGAGATCTGGTTGTTTTATTTGAATGCCAAGCAGTATTTCCTTCTTAGAATTGTTTGGCTGAAAGAGTGTGAAAGGATTAAATCTATTCCTCAAGCTTTCACTGCTGAGATGCTGAGTTAATAGCAGCAAATCTCACATGTCAGTGCTGCAACCTTGTCAAGGTAAAGTTGTCCCTTATACGGTTAAAAGAAGAGAAAGACTTCAGTCTAGCTTTCCTCCTTCATACTGAAAATGTCTTTTTTCTGTATTTAGTGCCTGTGTGCAGTAACATTTTTACTGTAGTTATGGTACATTTTAATTAAAGAATTGCATAGGTATTGTTTATGTGAATTTTTGTGCTTCAGTAGGTCTCTTAATTGGATTTCCTTTATGCTGAGAGGTCATCATCGCAAAGGAGATTAGTATTTACAGCAATAATTTGCCTATTAATGTAAATACCAGGAAGAACTTATAAGTTAAACAAAAATTGTTGCAACTCTCCCTTTCCAGACTAAATCATTATGCAATTAGCAAACAAAGGTGAAAACTTTGCCTCTTTGAAGTCAATAGTGTGCTTCTGGACTTGCTCCTAAATTTTCTCCTTGGTATCTTCATTGCTTTAAAACAGGCACTAATAGTAAACACACTGAAGATATATCTTAAGTGCTAAAATTCACTTTTAATTTGCTGCTGGCCAACTTCTAATTATGCAGAAATTATTAACATCTTGTATGAATACTTATATGGCTTTGTGGGGCAGAAGTATGAAAGTGCTTTGTAAATTGATCCTGGGGAATTCTTAAGTGTAACAATAGGTCCCACTGCCTGAAAAGTACAAACTAAACGAAATCAAGCAGTGATTTTTTCCACTTGACATATCGAATACAATGTATGTTACACTGCTGTGAGTGCTTCACGCCAGTATTGTAGAATTCAAACAGCCTTATTTTGTGATCATTTAGCAGAAGTTGTGCAACGAATTATCATACATCCCTGGTAGTGTTCAAGGCCAAGTTGGTCCAAGCTTGGAGCAACCTGGTCTAATGGAAGGTGTCCCTGTTTATGGCAGAGGGTTTGGAGCTGGCTGATATATAAAGTCCCTTCCAACCTAAGCCATTCTGTTTAAATATTGCAAACAGATATGATTCTGTGACAAGATTAATTTGATAGGACCAGGTTTTCTCAAAGGAATGCAGATTTCAGTCTGCCTTGTTAGGTAACTTCAGGTCAAAGGAAATAACTTTCAAAAATAATACAATTCTGCAATACTTGGACAGCACTGAGTTGGAAACTGAGTTTAGTGAAAATTATAGTATTTAAAAAATAATGCGCAAAGATCTTTTTCATAGCAAAATATTTTGTGCTCCACAGTGGAACAAAAAACTAAAAGAAAACACTGTAAGTTACAAACTGATCTCAAGGCACCCATTATTTTTCTCCACAAGCAATGGCAAAAGCTAAAGTAATAATCCAGAAAAACTATTAGATTCTCATGGGAAAGTTCTTCGTTATACCGTTTACCCACTGTGATTAACAATCTACAAATTGCATCTAAGATTGCAGACTGCACTGGATTCCAAATATTTTTGTTATAACCCAGGACACTTTTCCGCAGAACAGCTAAGGAATGTGACCCAAAGTCCTTTGTAGACCTACATCTTCTGACCCAGTTTTCTGTTTCATAGCCTCAGTATCAATAAATATTTTTACAAGCAAGTGTATTGCTTAATACTTGTAATTTAAGAATGATGGGCTCAATCGGTCTAAATTAGTGTTCGATCTTATGCACCATGAGTCTTGAACTGACACTGTGTTCAATGGTTAATCTGCATGGCATCTGTTGCATACTAGGTTCTCGATTCAGGTCCCTTTGAGTCAGCAGAATTGTTTTCTGTGTGCTTCTTGGATCATGTTCTAGATTAATCTGTGATATATACCTACAAATTTTGATTACAAATAGAAAAATATATTTGTAAATATTGAGCTGAATATACACCCATTCTAATATTACAAACCTTTTGAAAGACACTGGAAAAGTGAGTATATTGTGAACAGGTTTGCAAACAAAAGTTGTGCAAATGCTCTGCTGCAAGAAAGTTTGTGTCGCAAGTTACTCATTCAAATCACTGTCTTTTGTTCCTACAGTGTCAGGTCCTTGTCTGAAAAAGGAGAAAAAAAAGCAGTCTCTTGGTAGAAGTAAAAATGATGACTGACGTTAATTGGAACCATATTATGGTACTTAGATAAGACATTTTGGAACACAAATACTGTGTTACTGCTAACAAAGTCACAGTCATAGTCAACAAGGTCACATAGTGAGAGTCAGAACCTCGGTCTGACTCTGTCCTGGTGTGCTGTTACTGATCATACAGAAATACTCTGTACTTCACAGTTGCTAAAGGGAACACTTACCAACTGCAGTTATGAAAACCAAGCCTTGTTCTTATAAACGTTACCAATCAAAATTTTAATTGTGCATGTTTGGATTTAAATCAAAGTATCCACGCAAATAAATCACACAGTAGAAAGGCGTACATGCTGATTACTTCATAAATAGCTGGGTCACCTTCTCAGCCATCTCTGAAAACTTAATCCATTGAAGGGCACCTATACACTTAAGCGGACTTTGAGTCATGCACTAAGTGTGTACTGAAATATAAAATACACTATCTATATGTAAACTTATCTCTCACTAGCGAAAAATAAATGCTACTTTGGGGTAGTTTGCAGTGTTTAAAAACAATTTTCAAAAATATAGGTTTCATTAAGAAAGCAGGAGCCTAAAAGAAAATAAGAATTAACATAAGAATGTCATTAGGGTCAGAGTTTGGCTGTCCCACACCATAATTTGCTGTTATTCAATATCCCAATGATTATTAAATTAATCTGTTATTTAAACAGCAATCAAAAACAAGTCAACCCACATTTTCTAAGCACTGTCAACAACAGAGGAAAAACTGAGATTTTTAAAAACATCTGAAATGCTTTCATATTTTCCAGTAAGCTATTTCCTTTTATAGCTTATAAAAAAAACCCACCATTACTTCTGAAAACACAGATGATAGACTTTTGCATGTTTATGGCAGCTTCAGTGTTAGAAATAGTTAATTGCTAAAGAGAAATCTTTTTTTTTCTCTTAATTGGTGTCAACTGGAACTCTTCTGTTGAGTCATAAATACACTAATGCCAGACAGACTTGATATGGGTTTTAAAGGTGTTGTGCTGCAAAAACACATTGAGATGTAGTTTTGCTTACACATTAAATTTGAAGTCTTTGGTTACATAACCATCTCAATGCTGCTTCCATTGAGCAAGTGTGTCAACCAAAGTTCTTCAGCGTTTCTCAGTGGTTACATTACCAGTTTTTGATCACTAGAGTGATCTCAGCATTGCAAAGTTTAATTGCTGATAGTCAAAAAGCACTAAAAATCTCCAAGGAATGTATCCTTAGAAAGACAAAGTTGCTATAAATTAGAAAGGATAAGGGCTGTTATGATATTTGACCAGTGAAAGTTGATCTTTCTAGTATAACTGCTCATCTGTTTGTAGAACAATCTAAGTTTTCTCTAAGTGCAAGTCTTGGTTGTGCAAGAAAAATTCCGATGTTTTCATTCAGCTTTTTTTAGGACAAAACCATTAATTTCAGCATTAACTCAGGCTACTATGAATGTGGGTATGGATCTTCTGTAGGCACAGCAACTTAGCTAACTATAGATTAAGTGTATATTTTAAAATTTCAAAGTTACAAAGAATCATTTGAGTGCATAGTTGCCAAAGTTGTATGTTCAACAGTATGAACTATGGGTATACAAGTCAGGCAGTAGTTGCACAGTCAAATGCTTAAATGTCTGCCCTTTTAACCTCTCCTGTTCTTGTGTGATGACATATTGGACTTGGATGTAGATCAAAAATCTGGCCTTGCTTCCAATGACCCAGGGAGCAAAGCCCCCTTCTCTTTTAATTGCAGCATTCGTGGGTCCACAAGTCAATACCAAAACCCCAAAGAAACTGTTTTGTTCCCAGTTGATTCTTTATGCACTATCTTAAGACACAAAATAAAGAGAAAAGTAAATATGAGAAAGCCATATTCTCGCTTGGGAAGCAGGAAGTATGCAGCTACAATCATCCTAACCCTGGGAAAGACTTACATGTATATTTTAATTATGCAAGATGAATGTAAGTGTTCCCTTTACTTTGTTTTACATCACATGTAAATTGCCTGTTAAATTTCTAGGAACTACTTACTTGATTAAACACTGTCCAATGTATTATATATTTGGTCCATTGCAGTGTTAGTAAGCAGACAAGTATTTAACAGGGAACATCACCAATAAACTAAATCCCTCTTGCTTTCTTACAGACTGGACACTGAGTGATGTTCATTGTTGATAAAAAGAGGTAAATGGGAGTGGAATTACGGTGCAGGATGACACTGAACCTTTTATGTAGATTTATAATGGCAAATTTCAGGCTTGTCCATTGGATCTGCTTATTTGGCAGTGAGAGATAACAATATGAATTAGATTCGGGTTATTCAGGGCATGAGTATATTAGTGTCAGGAATAGTGCAATTTGCAGACATTAAAATGGTAATGGTTTTTAAAAACCACTTAAATTTGAGACATACCACCATTTGCTAAATTATTTCTGCATGCCTTTCTCAGTAGAAGCTTGCCAAACTACTGCACTTGATCGTGTTTAAAATGTGTAAATAAATATGCAATTCAATTTCCCATGAAATAAATAATCATTTGCCTTTTCAGATGTAGTTAGTTTACTTCGAAACAAATCAGCTTGCCACATAAAACAAGCAAAGCATCAAGGGCCAATTTCTTCTCATTTGGAGCTCTATGTATATCAGAATATCCCTGTAGATTTCCCATGGTAGTTTGGGCAGTAGATTATAGCCAGTCTCCTACAAGTCATTTTTGGTTGTGTTCATTTTACTGTTTCCACCTTATAGGACCCTGAAGAAAACCACATGTTCTCTGTATTTCACCATAGGTTGTATACACTGTATGATTTTATGTGCTTGCTTTTTCAGCAATGATGCCAAGTACGTACGTGATACCATACACATAAATGGTTTTGACCTATGCCCATGCTGAGTCACAGGTGTGCTATAGTCAAAGTGCTTACTGCTGATCCTGGCAATGTTGAACAGATCTTCATTTCTGAAGGCCCGTTTAGATATGCATGGAAGTTAAGGAGTATCTTCATGGGAAACTCAGTATTTTCCATACCTCAGTACTTAATTGTTGAAGTCTTAAGAATCAAAATCTTAGTCTATAGTCATCTCGCACCTCTGTTTTGGAAGTCAGCTCTCACAGACTTGAAGAATACTTATGAGCATTAAAAAGTCTTTATATTTGCAGCAACAGTGGTATTGGTAGAAACTTATCATAGCCAAAACCCTAAAACTCTAGAAGATTCCCAAAGATATTTTTTTTTACTGTTCTTTCCTTCTAAAAAGTATCAAGTTATGCAATTTAAACTTCTAGAATTACTTATTAAATGTCTTTATAATTACTTTAAAATCCTGTGTTGTGTGTTACTCACACATCTCCACTTGTATGCTGAGAAACTTCCTCGTCACTCCAAAGACAACAGTGATTATGATGTTTGTCATGCAGGTGCAATTTAAAGTCAGTATGGGTAATTTAACTCCACCCTTTGATAATGTATATTTTGAATGACCAGTTCAGGAAACACTGTAAATTACTATTTTCATTTAAGAAAATAGGTATATGAAATACTAGAGCAAGACATAGTTACTGGGCAGATCTGTGCCTGACAGTCATTAGTTTAACAATCCCTTGGACAGGTTTCAAATAGGTTTGTTTGTTTGCTTGGGGTTTTTGTTTTTAAATAGGCAAAGATTTTCAATATCCTTTTCTGTTTCAGAGCATTTTTAGTATGCTTGTTGAATTCAGAATTGTAGCTGCCTATACACAAAATGCCACCTTATAGTGAAAATAATCTTTCATCATTATCTCAGTTTCTATATCAAAGTGCTCCCCCAGAATCAAAACCTTGGAGCCTATTTATTTAGTTGACAAAACCATGTAATTAGTACAAATCTGTAATTAGACAAATCTGTATTTGGATTCTTCCTCTCAATTTGCTTTGCACTGTAATCATAATAAAAAAGGTAGAGAAGGAAAGAATCAATGTAGATCAAAGGCTAAAATGTACATTTAATCTAAAAAAAAGTTCTGACCATAGTAATCTTTTTCAAAGGGCGTTTTAAATGGCAAGGAATATATAGTGAATGAGAGAGGGACTCTATAGAAGGAAGAGAAAGATGAGGAAATGTACAGATGTTCTTTTCTTGCAGATGTATACAGCTTTTTCATTAGGAGACTTCATAGCACTGACCATGTGGTTTATCTGTAAGTACTATAAAATTCTGGAGATAGGTGGGTCAGCTTACTAGCAATTCAGTTGATTATTGTTGTCATTACTTTTGCTGTAGGTTTTTTTCTGACAAGTAGGCTGAAATGTGCTCTCTAACTCCCCACTTCCATGCTTAAGTCATCTAAATGAGCATAGAGCTGAGAAGCATAGAGCTTGAGAAGTTTATAAATAAAACTTGTGCATGGGAAGGTGGTGATTTCCACTCATGGGCTGTTAATAGTTAGGGTCATAGTGCTGTAAAATATAAATATTACTCTACTTAAAAGTTAACATAATTTTACATTTTAAACAAACAGTAATAAATATTAGTAGAATGGTAGGTAGTAGCTGATGCAATGAAAGCTTGTTTTGTAATGATAGTAGATTTTTAAAAGTATGAATCCCAGAATATATAGAGCTGAGTAGTGATATGTACATCAAAGATGGCTTGGAATAGGAAGACTAATTAAAACTGGAAAGCACTGGCATGAATTCTTAAAGTCAGGCACACTTGTGAAGAATTGCTACTAGGAAATTTAGTTTATAACATAGTGTAATAATTTAAATATAATTTAATTATATTAATTTATAATTTAGTTTATAGTATATTCATATTATATTACAAAATATATTTATACAAAAACCAATGCAAACATGACTTAGGTGTCTATACATGTAGCACTTCTCTTTATAAGGGATTTGAGAGCTTAATGCATATTTAATAGCTTTTAACTTGGGAAAACAACAGGAATCTTAAGATTTGGGTGCCATGCAGGGAACATATTTAAAGTCTGTGGGATTTCTGACCATGGTTTCTTTGCAAAAAGTTTGCAGCCCATTTTAAACCTAGTGATCTGAAAGTCTTCATTGTCTTACATCCTCATAAGGCTGGACTAGTAAGCTTAGGACCATTGTCAAAATCCTCATTACACAAAGTACTTTTTTCATCCTAAAGCCTGTATATTCAAAGCTTTTGGATGTTTGTGCCATTTTTAGTATTCAGTTGGTAAGGTACCTGTATCTGAACATCAGTTATTTGAGAAAGCATCCCCTGATTGATAATGAAAGGGGAATGGCACTTCTGGGGTTTCTTATCTGAAACAAAGTGGTTACCAACCATGCCACAGCTCTCTGGGGTTGCCAGCCTTTGGCAGACACAAGAATGGTGAGGATGATATTATTCATGTAAATCCTTGATTCTGAATGTTGCTTTAGGTATTTATGCTTACACTGACACCAAATTGTGCTGCAGTCAGTCAGGCTGTATGTGGTAGCAATATTTTGCTATCATGGGGTCAGTTTACAGGCCTGAGGCTGAGAGTTTATCTGTCTCTTTTTATATGAGAGAACCACTAGCTGCTTTTTCATATATTTCAACTGCTCCAGCTCTCAGAAATGTTGTTATTGGCATATATGTTATTTTTATAAATTGCATTGAAGATATTCCATTCTCTATCATTGTTTATTTGGGAAAAAAAATACAAAAACAAAAATCAACCAACAAAAATCCCCAAATAGCCCAACTTGACTGTGATATAAACATTTCATTCATTCATTTAAAAAATGTGATAAGTGAGAGAAATGTCGGTTGGAAATGTAGCCAGCAGCCTGGATAGCACATGATAGGAGTTGAAAAACAGCACAGCGGATATCTGCACTTCAGCCGAATGCTTGAAGTTTGTTCCAGACCATTGGGGTTGAACGTTTGCAACCAACAGTTATGTGAGTAACACATATTTAAGTGCAGAGTGCACAATATTTTCCATTTACTCTACCCTGGTGCTGGAATGTTTTTTCTTTCTCTAAAAAATAGGAAAGATTGAGTTTGACAGATATGAAATGTAATCCCAAAATAACAATTAATCCAAAATACTCAAACTTCATTAATGCAGGTTGGCACTCAGAAAAATACACTGAAAGGCACAGAGGGAAATTGCTGAATTTACAGATGCTCAAGCATTGAAACACCCAGCGGGGGCTATCTGAGTTGAGTACCGTGGAAATTCAGAGTACTTTTTCACATCTTTGTGCATGTGTTTAGGTTGCCAATTTGAAAATAATGCCCTCGGTTTATTTCTTTTCAAACTACTCACAGTGAAATTCTTCCATGCTTCTTGTATGGAAACAAAGTATGCTTTGCTCATCTGCATGTGCAAAACAACTGGTAAGATCTTTTCTGTTGCCTCCTAAAAATGATTGATATGATTATGTATGTGCAGGAATGACACATGCTAACACAACAACGAGCCATTGTTGTAGTCATAATTTGAATGTAAGTCCCACAGTCATCACTGTAGCATCAAATAGTACTAAGTGTTCCTATGGTCATTACAGAAACAAATGAAAAATGCATATATGGATATTTTTTTTTTTTCTTGAATCAGGCTGTTAAAACTCCTGAACATGAAATTAAAAATTAAAATATATATTTTGTAAAATACACCATCTGGATCAATAATTCTTATGAACAGGGGTGTTCTGCACAATAACGCAGTATTTCTGTGTGAAAACAATTAATTTTTAGCGAGCATCACATAGCATTGATTTTAAACAAGTTGAACTGCTTTTAATGTTGGTGCTGTGCTCAAATCACCATCAAATTACAAATAAATATCTTCCATTCTGCAGGATAATGGGAATATATTTTTACTATACTTTTTGGTTCCTCAAATGTAGTCTTATCCTGTAAGAATATTTAGAATTCCCTGTTGCTTGTAATTCATTTTGGTACCTCAAACTTCTTGCAACCTTTGTGACTATTTGAAGAAAGTAGGAGAAAATGTGTCTGAAAATCAGAGATTTCTGAATGCCATCAGGAAGTTTATTACCATTCTTTGTTTTTGAAACAAGTCATGCAGCGGTGTCACTGGCCACCAGCTAATGGCTGTGTGGCTGTAAGCCAGGAAAAGGGAAATATTTCAGTGCAATTGGCCAAGAAATGATGGTATTTGGGATCCTCAGTCTGAACTGTGACTGCTTATAAGTAGGGAAAAGCTAAGTCTGTTCAGTTTATATACTGTCCAAAACTTAACATCAGTGGACAAGGAAATGGATTATCTCTCCTCATTGAAACACAGAGACTAAGCTTCTTAACATTAATATCGATTTCCTTTAATAGCAGGCATAGTCAAATAGTAGAGAGTAAACAATTTAAAGGTTACGTTTGCTTAGCTGGACAAGACACTTCTCTTGCATGTTTGAAACTGAATTAGCTTCCTTTGCTTCTTATGAATCCAGCTGTGTTAGGAAAGTTGAAGCCAGCAGCATTTCAGACGCAAGGTTTTAAGCTTACCACATACAGATTTTTGCACCTTATGATTCAGGTAGTTGTTGTGAAGCAATTATTTGCATTAAGGAAGGAAGTGAGTTACAGATGTGTGTGATCTTCTGGCTGGCTGGTAAAACATTCGTCTTACTTTAGGAGATATAGCAGCCTCGTGACTATAGCAGCCAGGAAGAAAAAAAGGGTCTGAATTTGCCTTGGTACTGCTGTGCCTGCTTTAATCAATGTGAGAGATGCTCCGAAATCCCTAAGGGGGCAGACTTCAGAGGCCCCACAACAAAGCCACCTGCTGCAGCAATTAATAACCTTCTTCCCTCTGTCCCTTTCCCACAGGGCACTGAGTCTGCTTGTCCTATCATTCCTGCCCTTTCACCCCATGTTGGAACATCTCTCTCCTTTTCAGGGAGGTTTATTCCCCTCCCAATTGCCTTACTGATATTTTACTACCCAAGAGGTTCAGAAGCTGGAAGATGAAAAGAAAGAAGCACGCAGTGTGGAAAGAGGGCAATGTAGCAAGGGTAGTGTCAGCTCAGTCCCTATCCATCTACTGCCCTGAGTACATCTAATTACTACTCGTCACAGGAGAAAGTAATTCATGTAATAAGGAAAATAACTGATATTTTTTAAATTAGGTTGGTTTTTTGGTTGCCTGTTTTTGGTTTTGGTGGGGTTTTTGTTTGTTTTGGTTTTGTTTAAGCATAGTGGAATAAATTATTATGATAACAAAATAACATATATTATAACTGCAGTAAAACTTTAATATATACAAGCAAAAGGAAGAGATTCAAATTGAAAAAAAAAGGGTTTGGATGTAGTGTGCTGCTGGCTCTTTTAGAACAGGTGTTGCAGTCTGCACTTAGCTTTAGGCATCACATTTCACTGGGTTCAGGACTCCTTTCTCTGCAGGATCACTATTCAGCCATTAAAAAGAGAGAAAGACCCTCCTGCAGAGGATAATTCAGATCACCAAAGCCAAGCTTCTGCTCTGAATTATCCTTGACTAGCCTGTGTCTCTGCATGTACTCTGTTCAGAGTTGGAGATGGTTGCCCTTCTAATGTAGGAATCTGAGTTACATACACAAAGGCAGCTGGTGTGTCTGCACTCCAAGAATTGTATTACAGTCCTGTTGTGATGCTTTCCAAATTCTGGGCAATCTTAAGAAATTAGAAGGAGCTGGTTCTTTGTGGGAAGAGTAATTTAGTCACATTAAAAGTGAGCTTTCTTATCATGCTTTCATAAGCACGACTTCAGCAAATATCATTATGAATGCAGCAGTACTTGAATTCCAAGTCATTTCTTTGGCTTCATTGCACAATGAAAAAATTAATTTTCAATGAATGGGTTAATAAATACTTGCATTTTTGAGCAATTACTTACTATTTGTAAAACATGAAGCTGGTTTGTTTGGGTTTTTTTTCCCCAAAAATCAAATTGTGTGATATCTGTGCAGATGTTTTTATGTGAGGCAATATAGAAACAGGTTAGAAAGAAAGTGTGCGCAACATGAGGAAAGTGCTGTGTGATGCTCTGACTCAAAATATAGACTTTCTTGCAGATTTACTCTCTGTTCTTGTTTTTTCTTCATTAGCAAAATAGTTTGGCATGACTAGATTTTCTTCCTCCTCCTCTTTTTACCCCTTTCAAGTATTAAATTTCTTCCTTCCTCACCTTCCCTGCAAAGTGAAGAAGTGGTTTGTGCTCAGATCTGTTTTAAGCCTCTGAACTTGAACATCAAATAAACCAAACTAGTTCCTCAGTGGATGAAAGATGAAGGAGAAATCATTAATAAAGTTCTTATTGACTCAATGGCTTCAACATAATAGGAGCCCCAACATTTATTCCATTTTATATAATGAAACATATGCAAGGCTTTTTCCTGAGTATGATGATGGTACTGGTGTAAAGGAAAAAGGTTCAAATCAAAAGATTTACATTACTTAACATGAAAGAACTTTACCCTTTAAACATGAAGCATTTTGTGTAAATATTAAACATAGGCTATTAAGTATAGTCTTTCTTTAGCTTCTTAAACTAGCAATAAAGGTTAATAAAACCCCTTACTCTGTCCTTGAGAGCTGGCGCCCATATTGTCAGTGACACAAATGACAGCCTAAGCCAGCAGGTGTTCAGAAAGCCTTATTGTAAAATCAACTTTAGAGAATTCACAGTGGAGCTCAATTTAAAAAAAAAAAAAAAAAAAAAGGCCATTTTCATTACTTTGTCAGCAACTTACTTTGTTTCCTAATGCAGTCTTGGAAGCTGTTTTGCTGGAGGTTTTTCTCCTTGCGACTGAATCGTGTCTTACACAATTAAACATTTTGGTGGAATATTTCAGTATTTGAAAGACTTTGTTCTGACTGTGTTTATGCACCTTTTGTTTTCTGTGAATGTTTGGTTCCAGAGACTTACTGGCATGCACATTCACTCAAAATGAATTTGAGAGATGCATGTGCGTGTTACCATGGAAAATGAAAGCTGAACCCAAACAGCGGACCTGCTGCTGGGATGATTGTGTGCTTTATCCAGCTTGGGCATGGGACCAGTGCCATGTGAATTATCTGAACAGACACAGAGTTAACTGCAGTGGTTATGACTGGCAGAAACTTCTTTGTCATTGATCTAGTGAGGGTAAGACCACGTTGTGGCTGGGAAATGATCTTAAATTACAGCAGCCTAAAGAAGTATAATTTGCTTGTGCACATTCTACTAATAGAAAAGAAAACTTAAATGGACATAAATAACTTTTTTGCCCCTAGTTATTTGCTCAACTTAATCTCTGTCTTCATTTCTTGATATGTTAATCCTTTCCCTGTGACCTCACAAGTCAATGGCTGGTGAGGACACGCACTTGGCTTTACAGCTTCATTTCAAGATTTTATGTGAGAACTGTGAAAGGAAAAACACTCACTGCTTGTGGAAGATAAGATTATTTGTTTTTCTCTTTACCCCTAGTATGGTGGATGAGAAGGTAGTTGTTCCACTTTGCAAGGTATTTGTTAAAATATTATGCACCGTGGAAAAAAAATTCTGCAGTTAGCCAAATGTTGTGTCTTTGATGGCTTTTTAGAAAACAGTCACATGCTCTGTGACAGTCACCGTAAGGTTAGATACTTCACAAGCATCTGTAGTAGATAAAGAGACTGTAGATCTTTAAGAGTATTCCCTGTTTGGTAAACTGAACCAGTGTAATTAGGCCTACTGTGTAAGTCCTAAAGTAGAAAATTTTTCTTTGACTTAATATATTGCTCTTTGCAGTTCCTTTCATTCATAATTTCCATCTATCCATGCATATGCTGCATTCCCCAAGTTACCACATCTAGCAAAATTTTCTGTATCACTTAACTCCTACAAACCTTTGTAGTTTTTGATATTTTTGTCAGAGAATCCACATAGTAATTTTTTTCAGTATCATAGGTGTTTAGTGCAAACTTTTCTGGGTTAAAGTGCTTTCTTTTTTCATTCCAGCTAAGTGAAATGATAGGAAAAGCTCCCAATCTTTTTTTACTACACACATCGCCCACACCCTACCCTTACCCCTTCCCCCCCCCGTCTTTAGCAAAGTAATAGCTTATATTGTAC
>JANHGB010061854.1:0-13186 GCA_026283785.1 Coracopsis vasa
CCATCCCTGGCAGTGTTCAAGGCCAGGTTGGACACAGGGGCCTGGAGCAAGCTGCTCTAGTGGAAGGTGTCCCTGCCCATGGCAGGGGTTGGAGCTGGATGAGGTCCCTTAAGGTCCCTTCCAACCCAGACTAGGCCTGGATTCTATGAACGTTCTTCACTGAACATTCTTCTGTGAGCAATTCTATGTCCTTCAGCACAGGCTGAGCACAAATGCTGCCCTCATGCCGTTAATGTAAAATCCACAGTGCATCAGGTGTGCTGCGAGAGCTGTCACTAATATCAACAAGTGGCAGCAGAGCCCTCCATGAAAGGACATTTTATGAGGCTGTATTTACTTCATTATTATGCTGCCCAGGCCCCACTTGCAAAAGAGGGGAAAAATCCCCACCAAACCAGTTAGTCCCTGATCTGTCAGCCAAAACCCATATGGTCGAGGCTCCAATTGAGCCATGGTTGATCACACTCCCCTCTAATGTGCAGCTGCTTGCTTTCAGCTAGATAAATGTGTTTAAATAATGCATCCTACCTAACGCTGTCAATTTGCTTTTAGTGTTTCCTTTGACAACTGAATGTTTCCATTATGCCCAATAAACATCTCGGAGACTGACCCGGTCCAGCTTTAAATGCACATTAAGGTGCATTTCCTTCCGTTCACCTTCCGAAGGAAACAGTGCCACTGTTCATTATTTGCAGCACTTAACTACAAGAGACTCATTTTGAGGAGATAATTTTTTTTCCCCTTAGAACTTCATAAAAATGTTTTAGTTCCTGAGCACAAAGGCCCAGTGAATAACCATTGCAGCGGAGTGCTGTGAGCTTTGATGTCAGAGCTGTTCTGCTTCAGAAGGGCACAGAAGTCTGTCAATGGTACATTCTTCTCCTCCGTGGTAATGGGGAGAGACTGCGTGGCATTGTGTTCTATTGTAGGAAGGTTTTGAAGCTGAACTTACTACATACCTGGAGCACAAAAAGGAAAAGGGTAACCATGTCAACCATTGTCCAGCTGGGAACCAATACTTTGCATTACTATCATTTACCATACCTCGTCTTTCTATGTAGCTTGTTTATATCACAGAGATGAAGGCTCTGAGGCTCTTCCTCAGAGCAGTGAGCACTGTGTTAAGGCAGTGAATAGCTGGTTATAATCACTGTATATACTGGTCTTTCTGCCTTGTGTTTTGATGCAAGCCCATGTACTTTATTCCAGGGTAAAGAATAAGGAAGGGAACAATTACTGGGAAACTAATGGATCCTTAAACAACCTTCCCCTGGTTTTGTTTATGTGAGTGGGAAAACACACAGGGCAAAGAAAAAGGCTGTATTTAGTATTTAAAGTGAGGTGGCATGCAGAGGACTCTGTTTTTCCCAAGGCCCCCATTGTTTGTGTCCCTTCTGTTAAGTGTTGGGATTATTAGTGGATTATAGCAGATGCTGTAAGTGTTGCTGTGATCACTGCCTTGCTCTGCTGGGCACTGTGTGTGGTGGTACTTAGGGAAGAGCTGATCACCAGAACACTTAGAGCACCTCACAGGGAAGTCCTTTTGGTTTGATAAAGGAGAAACCAGTCGAATTGGATGGAGGTGAAATAAAAGAGGCTATAGACACAGTATATCATAGTTTCACTTTCCTGAATTGGAAGATCATCTCTAATTCATAGAATCATAGAATCATTGAGTGGTTTGGGTTTTAAGGGACCTTAACGTGCTTCAGTTAACATCTGAGAGCAGTCTTAGAGAGCAGAGACTGACTCCTTTTGAGATGAAGCTAAACTGGATCTGCTCTGAGAGTTTATAGGAGCAGACCGGAGCTGGTTTGATGTAAATCATAGAATGGTTTGAACTGGAGAAGACCTTAAATCCTCTAAATCCTCTCAAATGTGTTTGTTGTGAATACTGTGTACTCAACACCAACTCCTGCTCTCAGCAGGTTTGCTCATACTGGGCTGTATAGCTTACAGATATATACACAGTCACAGTGGCCACATGATGAGGGAAGTCATTTAGGGATAAAAGATCTGTATTCATGTATTTAGCTTGTGGGAAAATCTGTCCCTCAATCTGTGCATCACTTTCGAGATCTCTTTCTTGTTTGCTGTTTGCTTTTCTCCCACCCTTCATCTGTCATGCCTGTCTGGAGTACAAGCTCTTGAGAGCCAGGGCTCTTACCCAGTGCAGGAGCGTTGGTTGCCACACTGTGGTTGCAGGTCTTGTTGAGGCCTCCAGGCGCTGCAAATAAGGAGCAGATTTAGGATGATGAGAGGCTTGGTTATCTCTTCATATTTCTTCTCCTGGACTGTTTCACCATTGTATAGTCAGGGCTCAGGTCATGACACCACCTGCATCTTGCCTTGGGTACTTGTTCTAGGTGTTTGTAACTGCTACAGACCCATCAAAGGGGAAGACCCCATGCTGAAGGTTGTTAATGGTTGCAGCCCCATGTTCCACCACACCAGTAATGCACCAAAGTGGTACTACACTCCAAAAAAGTTGAATTCTTTGTCCCTTTGGACCCACTGGCATTACCTTTCCCAACAGAACAAGTTTAAATGTCCAAGTAGCTGGAAAGTATTTGCCTTATGCTTGGCTGGTGGAGTGCTGAAGCACGCTCTCTTGATGTGAGCTGCAGGTATTTCTAGCAGCCACTCCTTTGCTTCCAGACTCCAGGGCACAGGGCAGATCTTATTTCCCAGCAGGATTCTTTGAACCCGGTTCTTTTCATTTACACTCCATCGCAACTGCTGTGCACAGAAACGGTCCGAGTGGGCAACAACTGCTTCTGCTTATTAATGTTCATTGCATCAGAATAGGGACGAGACTGCTCTGGCTTATCTGAAGCGCCAGTCTGTGCAAGGGAGCAGGCTCCGAAGTCCATGTCCTCTACAGCCCTCTCCTGGCTAGATTCAATAGTGCTCAGCTGCACAGGGAAGGAGCTTGATTTCTCTTTGCTTCTTGTTTTTCAGAGCCGGTCTCAGGCTGCCGCTCAGATTTACACATCCCAATCTGTTTGCCGGTAATTACAGCTCTGGCTCTTCCAGCTGACAGCTGTTTCCAAGGGGACAGGGGTGATCTTGACACAGAGCAGTCCCAGAGCTCTTCCATCCTGGACCCGAGGCTGGAGCAGCTCTGTTGATGGTTAGAAATGGGACAGAACGAGGAAGACGTGCTGATTCCCATCTCCGCAGAGCAAACGCAGCTTGGAGCATCTGGCCTTTCTACTTCTGAGCCATTTGACCACGTAGTTTCTGTGCCAATTCTCAGCAGGTTGACCACTAAACCCTATTTTCTGGTGGTTCAGTGTTTTTCCTGGGTAGTTGCTGCACTCTCCTTACACGTTTGACAGTGGCTGCTTTGAGGATTTAGCGCATGGTTTGGGGGGTTTTGGCTGGTTTTCTGCTGTCATGCAGACATTCCTTTCTGCTTTAAAAGCAGCTCCTTTTGCTCAATAATTATTCCCATTGTTTTTGCTTTCATGAAGTAATTGAATTGATCTGCTGGGCTTTGTGGCAGCAAAGGTTGCTAAGCCAAGAAGATTTTCTATCCCATCTTTCTTCCAGTTTTCTCGGGGATTTTGAGTATGTCTTTGCTGATTATTTCCCTGCCTATTATAAAACTTGCCCAGAGGAATGAAAAAGTCATTTGTTTTCTGTATAGCATTAAAAAATAATGTCATCATTGTGCAGTGCCCTTGCCTGCAACGCTGGACAGTCTTGCATTAATTCTCTGCTTGCTTCTCTCTCCTATACAGCGATTCTGTAGGTGACTGAAGCATGACCCCACGTTTGGTATTCATTCTCTGACACTGTTCTCTGTGAGTCTCTGCCCTGCTCTCTCCCCTTTGCCATCCCAGGAGCCTGTTCAGACGATGCTGCTGTTGCATCCCTCCTTTGTATGTCATAGATGAGCAGTGGCAGTGTGTGCTTGCCCTGTCACGGCAAGGTGAGGCTTTAGGAATACAGTGAGTTGCTGTAATTCACAGCTAAGAGTCTTGAGGCTTTCTCCGAGTTTAATTAAAGTGCTTGTATTGCTCTGCAGCGTCTTGTTTTGACACAGGTAGGTGGGAGGGAGCTATGTAGCCATACCTACTAGTAATATATTTATAGCTAGGCAGGCTGGGAGCCTCTGAGGTTCAGGTAGAGAGATTTTCCTCCGAGCTGATGAGTTGAACATACTGTCCCATCGCAATGTGTTCAGTGACAGAGGAGCTGGGAAAGGAGCTGAGTGTTTGTTCCCCGTCACACCTAACCAATGCTGTCTCCCATTCCAGCCACTCCACCCTGTCTTCTGACTTAAAGCTGCTGCTTTCAAGGAACCCTGACACCAGCCTTGGTACCTGGCAGCATGTCACCCACAACTGGGCACACTCCTGCTTATTCTTCATCCTCATCCCTAGATTATTTTCTCTCCCACAGCCTAAAATAGTCATTTCCCTCGAGCTCAGCCCTATTCTACCTTAACTTATGGTGCTGCAAGAGGCAGAGACTGATGCTCACCCTTTCAGGGAAGATTGTGGTTATGTAAATCCTCACCCCAGCATGAGTCATCTCTCAGCACCTTTTGGAAACAGGGGGGGTTGCAGCTTCCTCTTGGTGTAGGCGCGCAGCTCCATCAGCGTTAATGGAAGTGACATCCGCACATCAGGAGCCATCGCTTCTGCTCCTGGATTAATGCTCTCACCACTATGTTTGTGCCACCTGTATGTCAGTGCACACTGATTCCTCTGCTAGGAGACAGGGGAGGCAATTAAAATCTTGTGATTTCTCATGAACAGAACCTTGCTGAGACATTCACTACAATAGGAGTTCCCTCCCATGTCCGGGAAGGTGTGTGGTGCCAGCAGTTTCTCTCATCTCTCCCATAGGAGTGAATTTATCTCACTGTTTTCTCAGGAGAAATGAGTAATTCCCAGAACTTGTGCTCAGTTTACAGTTGTGATGCTTTGCTGGCTCCTTTTCTTTTAGTTTATGTCGTTTCAGCTCAACAGCTCTGGATGTTGATGGCCTGATGTAACCATCTGATCCCTAGATCAGGTGAAACAGTAGCATGCGCCTCTTATTTCTTCATATTTTCTTCTCTTTGGCACCCAGTAAAGAAGGACCCCTTCAAATTGCCTTGAGCTGACTGAAAAATAAACCAAATTATCTGCTCTCTTAAGTCAATGCCATAATGTTGAGCATTGAATTTTTAATGATGACAGAGGAGGAGGACTCTGTCATGTTACAGCTTGTTGGGGATGCAGGGGCTGGATACTACCTGCATATTTAATATTGCCATGTTAAAGGGAATTAGTGTCAATTATAAATGTGGCTCTAAGCATTTTGTTACTCAAACAGTGGGTTAAGAATGGCCTCTGACTCCAGCCAAAACCTTCTGGGTGTAGTTTAACTGGATAACAGAGGAGGAAAAGCTTCCATTTCTTTTATCAGCCTGGTAAGACACCCCAGATCCCTTTCTCCTAGCACTGGTGTGGGTTTTAAACATAAGCCATCACGTTGCCTTGTTTATCCCTACTCATGTCTTAAGGACAGCGTATTGTGCAATTTGAGTCACATTTCGCCAGCTTTAGGCAGTACTTTTTTGGTCTCTTGATGTACAGAATCCATGCACAACTTTAAATAGTATTTAAAAACGTTTAAAGAAGCCCTCTAGTTCTTTTGCACGCTATAAACTTTAGGCAGATCTAATGAAAAGGCAGTGTTTTAATATGAGACAAAGATTTATTTCACTCATTCTCCAGTGCCTTCATTTGTGACTGTGGCAGCAATATTATCAGATGTTCATATTAAATATGTACTTACTTATTGCAATGGCTGGAGCAGGTTGCCATCTTCATGACTACAGCTCTGCCTTTTCCCTTACTGTCATCCTTCCTTTTCCCAAGTGCTGCACTGGACCCTGGGGACTGGGAGGATGCTTCAGACTCTTAAATGCATCACAGGTCCAGCTCTGTAGCACTTGGGGCCTGAAATGCCAGCAATTCAGAAAGCTCACTGAAGCTGGGAGTGTTGGAGGTCAGGAGCATGCCCTGTGGGAGTTATTACTGGATTGTTGATCTATGCTCTACTCTTTCTTCTTGATCCCTTGGAGACTTGGCTAGGTGGACCTTTGCCTTGTCCTGAGAGGTTAAGTACAACCGATCCACCCTTTGCAGCTCTTAATGCAATTCACAGGGAGCAGAAATTCCTGGGGAGAACAGAGCTTTTTAAAAGTGGCTAAATGCAAGCTGAGTTGCCTTAAAATAGACTGTATGTTTTGAAGGTACATCTCTTTAGGCACCCGAAGGGATTCTTTTGCATCTAGGTAGGTAACTACCACAGTGTACTGCATCACTTTTGAAGAGCCGATCTGTCCCTATGCAATGTAAAAATGGTTTTGAACCACCAGGCATCTCTCACTATTGAATTCTATAGGAAATTATCCTAATAGCACTGGAAGCAATATTAATGGCTTTCCAATTAGATATCTGGATAGTTTGTTTATTTTATCGGCTTTCCAAGGCGGAAAATCGAAGGTTACCGTGGATCTCACTTGAAGTTTTCCATCAGTGAGGCCTTTTTGTCAGGAGCCAGATACTCCATAACAAGCACATAAAGCAATTTACAGGAAATATTTTGCCCAAGGAACAATAACAAGGCTTACAAGACTTTTCTTCTTTCTCAGAGTTTCCTTTAGGGAAACCTTTTCGTTTCCTGATTGAAAGATCAAATCGGCCCATAGAGGGAGCACAGGAGCGTGCATGATTCTCCTCCTGATCTCTGGAAAAACACTCTTGGTTAAACAGCCCATGGAGAGGTTCCCCTTTAAAGGGAAAGGTATTTGTGTGATGGGGTAGAAGGATTAGGAAGTTATCTGTAGGGATGGACAGGAAAGCTTAAAATCCACTTCGTAGTGTCAGTGGAAGTGACAGGGTGATGTTGTATCAGGGTTTAAACCACGAAATACTCTCTGCAAGGATGAATAAATCATCAGTTCCTGTCTTTACAGGATAGCCTGTATAGCTTATGGATGGTTTAAAAAGTTGGGGAGTATTTTACTGCCACATCAGAAATTAATAGATATACTCTAATTAACTTTGTTTTATATGAAATCAATTTTGCAGAGTATTATATAGCCCCGTCTATCCAGAAGTTGCCTATTAACATGACATAATTTATTGGGTTAATATGCTTATATCTAACACGATGATGTTTGTTTAATTCCTCTAGCTATTAATTATCAGTTAACTTTTTATGAACTATAAATAGACCTCTAATAGGACATGCAGGAGGAACTGATGGCTGCGCTACCGTCTGCCCTCTGTCTCCTCTCTGCTGCTTCTCCTCATCTGTCAGACTAACACCTCTGCTCTGACAGTCTGTGTCAATTTTGGGATCCCGTTTCTCCAGCCAGAAGTACAAGAATTGAGGAAGGTTAATGACCCATCTGTCTGTCATTTGTTAGGCTCCAGATTTCCACTGATACCCACTTTTTTTACCAGGACAAGGTGTGAGATGTGCCAACCACAACCTTTTATCTCCAGCTTAATGTTTGATAAAGAATCATAGAGTCATCATCTCTTACTACGAATAGTGTCTTTGCTCTCAATAACAGGAAGAAAAGGCTTCTATTCCATGTGTTGAAGAACCTGTCCTGTGACCAACCCCTACATCCTTCAGAAGACTTCAGGCTTGGTTCTAAAGACCTTGATTTAATGCTCAGATCTGGTCAGGAGAGCAGTCTTTGCCCTGGCCTCTCACTGCTTGTTTTGGGTAGGAAGCTGCAGGGTGCTAAATGCACTCTCTGCTTTGGTCAGAAGCATATTCATCAGTGTCTGGCAGGATTCTGCATTAGCCACAATTCCAGCTGGACTGGTAGGATCCAAGTCTAAGTGGATGTAGGATGCTCATAAGACCAGTTTGTAGGACTATTATGATGGATGTAAGCATAAGATAAGGACAAAGACTTCAGAGAAGTGAATCAGCGGATGTAATGTGCTTTAACTAGAAGACAAGTTTACTTCGTACAGCACTGTCACTTTAGAGCATACATGCACATTTGCATGTGTGTGTTCAACAATGCAAGAGATTAGGTGCTATCCCTGTGGAACACCAACCCTCTGTGGATGCTTAGAAGTATGTCCTCAATTTCTTGGAGAAGGGAAGGCTCCTATATGTAAAGGGGATGGCTTGGAGCAACCTGCTCTATTGGAAGGTGTCTCTGCCCATGGCCAGGGGTTGGAGCTGGATGAGCTTTAAGGTCCCGTCCAGCTCAAACCAGTCTGTGATAAGGAGTTGGGGATTCCTGTCACGTCACTAAGGATTTTGGGACCGTGAGCTCGGTACTGTACAATGTGGGACCTTCACCTACAGACTAAAGATTCCTTCTCATTTCTCTCCTCACCATGGGGAAGCTGCTTAGACCATTAATCTGAGTTGGTAGGAAATAGCTGGAGGAGGCAGAGAAGTGGTTTCTGTCTGGAGTGGGAAGGAAATTGAACGTGAAATTGCAGGAGATTGATAGTGGGAATTGCACCTACAATTCAAGCTACCAAAAGACTTGCTCCATGCCTCATGCCTAATGTAGGCACACCAACCTCGAGCAAATCCCAGCGGATCTGTAGCTCTTAGAGAACCTGAGCTAATTAAAGATTGTGAAGACCTTCACATGAGAAACAAACATGAGATGTCTCAGACCACCTCAGTAAGAGCAGTACCAAAACACCTCACACCACCTCAGAGCTGAGCCCCCCAGACAGCACAGTTCTGAGCTATAATAAATGAGATTTGGATTCTTTTGTCAGTATGAGAATTACCTTAGGAAATGAGTTTAGGAACAAAAGGCCTGTTCTAAAAACTAGCCAGTCCCTTTTGTGTTTGCTCCAATTGGAAACAGAGGCAAGCAGGTACCCATTCATATTCCAGAGCTACCTTCAGTGTCCTTTCTAGTGGGTCTAATAGGAAGTGTATGGTTGGGCCTTTTCCTGAATAGGAATGTTTTTCTGAGCCGACTCCAAAGGGATGTTCCAGAGTTGTGAACTGTGATTTTTCAGCAGTGTGAAAGCCACTGACATAGTTTAAGCCAGCTCTATCTGCTAATGTGCTTGATCCATCCACCTCCAACGTGAAGCTGTGCTTCGCTAATCGTAAAGCTGGGATAGTTTATCTTGCTTATTTTTACTCTAAATTATGATAGGCTTTAAAATGAACTCTGAATTTGATTTATCAACAGCTATGATGCTAATTCAGCAATGAGGCCATGGTGTTCTGAGACTAAATATTAGCACTAATGAGAAAAGATAGCTTCTCTGTTTTGTAACTCTTGAGTTTCCACTATGTATGAACAACTTCTAAAGTTGTAATTTCATCATTTAATCATTAACTATGCAAATACTTACACACAAATCAGTTTACCTGGCTTATAAAGTACCAGCAAACGTGGAAGCAGATCATGTTCAACTGCCTGAGTTTATTCATGCTTCAGTTTGGGTTTTCAGAAGGACAGGGGTGGTTGTCATGTTGCATTTTCCACCAGGATGAATGAAGCGTGTCTTCAGGTTTAAAAACAGAGTGCTCCTTCTCTTTGGAAACAGATGTGACAGATCGGAAGACCTATGAAGTGCAGTGTTTAAACAGTGACTGTATAAAGCTAAAGTGCCCAGACTGAGAGAACAGAAAAAGTCTGGTTCTGGGAACATCCATCACTTCTATTGCCAGGCTCTAGGCTTTAGGTTCTTGCCAAAGCAGTTACTTGTTTGAGGATCCTGTGACAGTTTATGCCCTAAAAGCATTCTCCTTTCAGGGAAGAAAATAAAGCACACTCCATCCCACCACATCCATACCCCCAGCAACCCTGCTGGGATTGTCAGTCCTGCCTTATGTTACATTTCTGTCCCCTTGTTGATGGTTCTGGTA
The DNA here is from genome assembly GCA_026283785.1 of Coracopsis vasa. NCBI lineage: Eukaryota > Metazoa > Chordata > Aves > Psittaciformes > Psittacidae > Coracopsis > Coracopsis vasa. The sequence continues at coordinate 9,889 of JANHGB010061854.1, forward strand.
GTGCGTCACTGAGAGCATTCGTGTTTCTCAAGACAGAACTTCCTTCTCTGCAGGGTGATGAATGGTGGGAGATCCTTCTTCAAAATGGAGCATAAAGAAGAAAGCAGTAATATTTCCAGTGTAAAACAGATCTGTTTGGAAAACCTGTGTTCCCAAAAGGTGATTTAGCAGTTTACCAGGAAGTTATTCCAACTGGGACTGCTGGTGATCAGATCTTGCAGCAGATTGAGTGAGGCAGGAAGTTCATCTCTCTCTGATCCTCAGCTAGTCTGCACTGTACTAAGTCTTGTGAGCACAGAAGAAAGTACTGAAGCAGGAGTTGCAGTGGGAAGAACTTGGCATTCTGGTAAAGTCTCTTGGCATTACTTGATAGAGAAGTGTCTTACCTGAGAGCTCATAGCAGGGCTGAATTTCAGGTTGTCTGAAGCATCATGTTAGGAATCAGTGAAGGAATGATGAGTGTATGAGGGTGGTTAACATCCTATGAGAGAGATGGTAGAGAATAGTGTTTTAAATAAGGTCACCTGATGCTCATTTAGGCCCCAATCCAATAGTCTTTAGAGCTCACTGCATTCAGTGGCTATATGGTGAGGTTACTGATGTGTATTCCGAGTTCCAGAATAAGGATTTTTGTAGCTGTTTTGATAAAACTCCAGGTTTTAGTGCTGCAGCTGGGGGAAGCAGGAGTCCAGGATGGATCCTGAGCACTGACATCTTATATAGAACTTTCTGTTCTATCGGAAATGGATAGAATAAGTCAGTAAATTCACCTGCCAAGGCAGGGCTTGGAGCAACCTGCTCAGGGGGTTGGAACTGGATGAGCTTTACGGTCCCTTCCAACCCAAACCAGTCTGTGATATGAAAGAAAGAGTTTGATGTCTGTTCTGTTTCCATGTAAGCAACTCTTTATCTTCATTTGCAATTGAACTTAGTCCTAAACTCAACTTGGAGAGGGTTGTAGCACAAGTGGCTGTGGTGAATGGCAGCATGGAGGCGGCTGGAGGATCCCTGTTCTGCTTCTGGCTCTGCCTTTCATTTGCTGGCAGGTAATTTTCAGCCTTACTTCCATTTCCCAGCTAGTGAAAAACGTGTCTTCCATGGCAAAGGCCTTGAGATAGAGATGACACAATCCCAGAGGCTGTGTTTATTTACTGAGGTATTAAGTGACCTGCCTGGATTTTTTTCACTCTCCTCCTCTGCTTTGTTGTCTCTTGGAGACTATAGGAGCTGAAAGATCCCGGCTTAGGTTACAGTTGTGTTGGTTTAGTCCCTGCACAAACAGCCCTTGCCTCAAACGGCTCTAGTCTCCAAGGGCAAGCAGGGACAGGACTTAATCTTCTCATTTTCCAGCTCATAAAATGGCTTCTCCAAGGTCACATCTCAGTATCTCAGGTATTCGTTCCATAGCTATAATGAAACAAGAAGTTGCTTCAGAACCTGGAGTAAAAATACATATAAAACTTGTAAAATAATATGTATAAAATTAACTTTCAACATCGTAGATATTCTTAAATATGTTTTGTTGATCTCTGAATCAGAAGAAATCTATTTAATATCAGCTTTGTTCAATGAGCAATGGCATCAGTACTTGCCATCCTTCTTACTTGCACCAGTCTGTGTGGTGGCACAGATGTGCCCACATCTGCAATAGTCTGCATCTACAGTCAAAGCTGTGTCCTGAAAGAGCTTTTGTGGGCTTAGGTTTGATGTAGGGTCCCTTCACTGTACATGAAAATGATCCCTCGTGTCTGAAAACCATGGATTCCCAGACTGGTTTGGGTTGGAAGGGACCTTAAAGCTCATCCAGTTCCAATCCTGTTTCAGAGAAGGGATTTCAGGGAAGGAAAGGATGCTCCATTTTGTGGGACAGACCACTGGAGGCTTTCACTGCCATCAGGAAGGTTCTGTTTTGTTGTATGTTTCCTGTGGTTGTTACCTCGACTCTGGAGCCAACGCAAGAGCTAACCTGGGGGGTGGTGATGGCATTTCTTAACTCAGTTTTACTGGAGGTACCTTAAGGATGCTGCTGCTTACAGTCATCTGACATGATTAGGGTGACATGGTCTAGTGTGAGGTGACCCTGCCTATGGCAGGGGGCTGGAACTGGGTGCTCCTAAGGTCCTTTCCAACCCAAACCATTCTGTGACTAATGTTTTAATTCCCTTAGTGGGATCTAGCACTGAAAAGAGGAAGAGGAAGAGTCATGCAAGGGCCAGGTCTGAGAATAGGGAGCAGCAAATCCATTACTGGCCTTCATTATCCTAGAAATGCTTTCTACACCATTAACCTGCAGCTTTTTAATTCCCCCATTGCCCAATACACCTATGTTATGTTTTACACCTTCCCTCCACCCACAGGGCACAGAGACCCTTCCTGATATGATTTCAGGCATACACAGACCTGATTTTGAAGTGAAAACAAATGAGAGATTCTGTAAAACTACAGAGAAACAGCTGGAAAGGAAGCGTGTTCATCCCCTGTTATAGGGATGCTGTTGAGATCCTGATCCTTCTGACTCCTGTATGGAGAAAGGGAGAAAACAAGCAAACAGTGCTGCACCCTGGTTAATGTCCTGTGGATTACTGCTGTAAAGCTGGGACCTCAATCTCTCAGCTCTCCAGAACACAAATGGTCCTTGGCTTTTATAGAAGCATAAAGAGCTGCCTTAAAGGCTGAGGGCAAACCAGGCCCTGATAGGCACTGGCGTAGATATCAGTGTCCAAATAGAGTTACAGTTTCTTTCCTGTGGCTGAATTTGATCCACAAGTGACCACAGTTGTCCCATCAGATTCTGCCCAGCAGCTTGTCTTCTGCATCCTTGCCATTCAGCTGTCACGTAAAACGACGTTTGCAGCTGAATTCCATCCAGTGGAAGAGTTTTGGAGGCTCTCCAGCGTTCTGCAGAGAAGCAGAGGGAGGAATTGAGCTGCTATGGGGATCCAAACGCAGGAGGAACTCTGACACTGCAAAGCTTACAATTAGCCTTAATGCCTTTGCTTTTTCATACCTGTCTGAGCAAAGTGCGCTTGTTTTCTATCCTGCTCTTGTGAGACCCCCCCTGCAGCGCTGTGTGCAGTTCTGGTATCCCCAACATAAGGACATGGAGCTGTTGGAGCAAGTCCAGAGGAGGCCACGAGGATAACTGGGGTTGGAGCACCTCTTCTATGAAGACAGGGAGATCTCAGAGCAGTGTCCAGTGTCTGAAGGGTGCTGGAGAGGGACTCTTCATCAGGGACTGCAGTGATAGGACAAGGGGTGATGGGTTCAGACTGAAACAGGGGAAGTTCAGGTTGGAGAT